>VOPJ01015507.1:0-22793 GCA_014673585.1 Semibalanus balanoides
TGTGTGTGTGTGTGTGTGTGTGTGTGTGTGTGTGTGTGTGTATATATTATATTGACATATCATATTATAGAAACTTATTATATGATAGGCACATGTGCATTGTGCAATTCTACTTCTGTGTGTGTTCTACTGTGTGTGTGTGTGTATTTTTATGAATCATCTTGAATGTGTAGGTTGTACAATCGGAATCTACAACCTACACATACAACCGATGTGTAAATATTTATGAAAAAGGCTACAGGGCGTGTAATTATCAGAGGCCCTCCAGGTCGCGTGTTAATATGGAAAGAGTCCGATGAGGTCGAAGTATAGCTTGTCCATAGGTATAGGTATAGGTACTTTAAGTCCATAGGTACTTTAAAAATGATTCCATCACTGATTGCAAAATAAAGTAGCCTCAATCTAAGGAGAAATAGATATATGGGGCTATTAAAGACCTATTAGAGACTGTAAAAAGGGGTATCTTTGTAAGGACACCCAGTCAGGTCAATGAGCTCATGTTTAAATGTAAAGATTGTGGATATGTTTTAATGACTCACTTCGGAATTTCGTGCAAAAGTATTAACGTATGTAAAGCAGCTATAGGATGTGCTGGATGTGCATTGGTTGTTGATTGTGTGTGTGTGTTTGATTGTGCATATGCGAATTGGACTGTTAACTGGGCTTCGTGCCTGTCGTCCATTGCATCAAATAAATAAATAAATAATAGAATGTTAGGAATCTGGTAGCAATAGAGGGTAGAAGGATGACACCATTTTGCACATTTGCCTCCGCNGCCTATTCTCATATAGGTCACCATGCTTAATCATGGTCGTGATAGAAATGGCGACGCTATGACCCAAGTGTTGCCAGGCAACTAACTCACCGTCTGGGAGCTTCGTGATTCGTGATTGTCGATTACTTGTGCTATCGCGTCCGACTGTTTTTTTCTCCGCTACGTAGCCATCTAACCATCCATAGATCATCTAGCAGTCCGAGTTAGAGGCCGGTTTCGCTCCCAAGTCCTGTTCGGTGTATCGAACATCAGGACTGGGATCCATTTATCGCACCTGGCCGCGGAAAAACGCCTGCGTCTGTCTACCGAGCCGCATCTTACCGCATGTCTTACCGTATGTCTTACCGCATGTCTTACCGCATGTCCTACCGCATGCTGGCTGATGCCGGCCTGCCATCGCGCTCCGGAACGGGCACCGCTCGGGCCTTTAGCCCGAAAATATAATGTCTAGGTTAAATGAAGGAAACCTTATGCCGGAACTCGTGCGCTCTCCGCCAGACATTCCATCTTGACATACTCTTCCATTTTAACTACGCCACTCCTGACTGCCTAAAAACTACCACCCCAATGACATCGGTATACGACTTGTTACTTCACTCCAAACTTCACTTGGACTGCCCTGAACACCTGAACGCTGCGCCACTCATTCTCCCAGGGAACTCGGCGGATTCACGGTCATAGAGGTGCACTGCTCTGCCAGTGGCTTCGAAACCACCGTCCGCCATCCTGACTGGGGCTAGGTGACGTCATGTCACTCCTGTCCCCGCCTCCTTCTGGTTCCAAAGGCCAGGCATGCATGAAGAACGATGTATTTTTTCGCAAGGGCTCGCTTTTCATGGAGCGTACATATATGAGGTGGCAAGAAGTGGCATCGGAGCTATTAGAAATGTATACTTATTGTGTCACAACAATTAGCACGATACAATTATGGTACATGCTTAAGCTTGTTCAAGTGTGATTAAACTAGCCTGTGCTCAGTTATTAAGAGAAGAAAAAACCCAGAATAATAAGTTAGATAATATTTCGTTGCACGGCACGTTCTTCAGATTGACTGTCGTATTGCACCAGAAGCCGTTTCAATTCGTTACTAACGTCATCACATTTGCAGCAAGTATTGTTGTAATTGGATTCGATACTCCGAAGGTATTTATCCAAGTCTGGGCCCACGTAGGCGAACCGTCTCATCTTGGTATCAGTTTCACGCTCAGTTATCTTGATATCAGTTATCAGTTATTCACGCCAGAGCACCTATGTGCCCATTCGGCCGACGTAGATTCCAAATGAGCGATGGTCGCTTTGTAAAAGAGATGTTGTCTGCATGCACTTCGAGTTCAGGTTTGCTTCTAACCATTGCAAGAAGCTATTAAACACGCGCCCAGAGCGTGATAACTGATATCAAGATAACGGTTCGCCTACGGTGAGCCCAGACTTGGATAATACCTTTCGGAGTATCGAATCCAATTAACGAGCTCCAATTAGCGAGCTGCGGAAAAATACATCGGTCAGATCTGAAGAAGTGCCGTGCACGAAATATTATCTAATTATTAATTCTGTTTTTTATCTCTTAATAATGAGCATCAGGCTAATTTTAATCACGCTTAACATACTAACCATGCTCAGTAACAGCATCCAGATTTTAAAAACAAATGCTTAAGCTTATATTAAAGCACCGTATTTCAAAATAACTTTAATTGTGTGCCACTACTGTGCCAGTCTCAATCCTACTGTGCAGTGTTGTATGAACGTGCGCGGGCGCGGAGCGCATTGCGTATGCTTCAACCAAACTATTAACATTAACTAGCACCGTAGCATGTAACATACAATGATTTGCCTGCGTTATAAATGTCTTGCTTTTATGCTCCCATACTACAGCTAAATGCTTTGTCGTCGCCAAGCCGGCCATTTCTCCCTTATGGTCAAACCTTATTAAGTAAATCCATATTGGTTGTTACGGACTACGTGCTGTCATACCCTGGGAATTACACTGTTTTAGGCTAAAAGCATAATCCCACAAGGCCACTTATCTTCCTCACCCTAGATGGCACTAGTAGTAAGCGCCTGATGTTATCTGTACCGCACAGCTTAACATCGATAACTGCGGTCTGCGCACAATGAAGGGGGGGGGGGTAATGACTCATTCTGGTCATGAAAAGAAGGTAACCAATAGCAATAATACCTACCCTTGACGCTTATAGCCAATTGTCTAGCTTGTGAAAGGGCTGATGAAATTCGCGCAAGCTGATGTCGCATTGTATCTAATGTAACAACGAGATGCATTCGAAATTGCTTAACAATAGCGTACAATAGCGTAACAGTATAGGTCATTCAGGGCATGACCTGCTCCTTTGGGTCCGAGGAGACCATGTAAAGCTGGTGCCACTCCGTCCTACAGGCAGTGACGGCGCCACTCCGGCCAGTGAGAACGCTCCCTCGGCCAGTGACGGCGCCCTGTCGGACAGTGAGAACGCTCCCCGGCCAGTGACGGCGCCACTCCGGCCAGTGAGAACGCTCCCTCGGCCAGTGACGGCGCCCTGCCGGACAGTGAGAACGCTCCCCGGCCAGTGACGGCGCCACTCCGGCCAGTGAGAACGCTCCCCGGCCAGTGACGGCGCCACTCCGGCTTAGTGAGAGCGCTCCCTCGGCCATGTGACGGCGCCATCTCCGGCCTAGTCGAGAACGCTCCCCCGGCCAGTGACGGCGCCACTCCGGCCAGTGAGAACGCTCCCCCGGCCAGTGACGGCGCCCTGCCGGCCAACGACGACGACCTATACAACGTTAAAGACACGACGAGCACGTGCGTAAGCATTAGGCACCCCGCACAATTTTCGCCATTACTAGCAGCGCCCATGACGAACGGGTGTCGCGGGCGCTCCTCAAGGCAATAACCTCGTCCTTTAAGAATTTCTTCGTACGCGACTGCTGCCCAATGTTCATGCAATGGTGATAATAAACCACAAGCTACGACCTTTAGTCGACAATTAATATAGTAACTGCTGTCTGAAATAGTAATTAAATGTACTATTTGTCAGTTGCAAGCTGAAATGTGGGTAGCAGCATAATCAAACGCAGCGTAAAATGCAGGCAGCCTGGACTTGTGCTCTCACGCGATTTTGCAATAGACGGAACTGCGCAGTGCATTCCCCGGGATTCCAGTAAATCTACATACGAGTAATAATACTCAATATGATGAATTAGCTAGGTAGTTAGGTACCCTTGTGGTGGACTTTGGAACGAATTCATTGACCCGCCTGGTGATGTTTTACTCACGAGCTACTATTGGTTGGTTTTGATGCTCTCTTGTTGTTTCGTGATATTCCATAAACCGCGAAAGGTACTGCCTTGAAAATATCTGCACTTTCTCGAATTATTTTTACACAATTGACTGTCAATTACAAATTATGAGGTCAACATATAGTTAACCTACCTGAAAATGACGTAAGCAACGCCTCGTGTTTAGCACTTATATGGTAGATTACATAAAGTATATGTGAAGTTGACAAATCAAAATGTAAAATGAGGTTCACTTTTTTTCCTGAGCATTTCTTCCAGAATCGTCCTATCTGTGAGGTATTTCCTCTTTTTCTGTTTTTGATAAAAGCAGCTCCGAACCTATCGGTCACGATGCGTCAAGTTTGCGCGAATTGACCAGAGTGAATTGACGGAAAGTGCTGAATTGAGCCGAGCGGAAGTTGACTTAATATGGTGGCATGACGACAAAGAAGTTGGATGTGTTGCAGGTAGTGAGTTAAATGGATTAATAGGCAAACATCTGGAATTACAAACGGTTCTCACGAACATTGAAAAATGGGAAAATCTGCCTATGCCATTCGGTGGGGCAAGGACCTTAGTAAATTATCCACTGGTTCGTTTTTCTAACACCACAGACGATAACCTGTAAATACTGTTGTCACAATTCCTTGACATATCGCGTTGCAGGGCTGCCTTGCGTTGAACGAGCCAAGACGATTATCAAAGTCACTCGACATATGTGTGTATCTTTACACACACAGTACACACACAGTCACACATTCGTCCCCGTCATAACACATAGTCGCCCTTCCACTGTCGCTTTCCCACATGTCGCCGCGCCTACCAAAAAGAAGCGGATGTTGTGCACAGGTGTGGGATAACATGATAACAGCCGAAGAAACTAAACAACGAGACAGCGAATTCATTAACTGAAACTAAACACAAGCTCACAAGTACGTACGCGGCCGACTGCGCATTATGGCGGGCGTCAATACGCACGGGAATAGGAGACACGGGTGGCGATCAGGCGGGGATTGGATTGTTGCTGTATGCGTCTGTGGCACCTTATAAGAGCAGTTGGTTGACTCGGCCTGTAGGTTTGACATAAATAGCCTCAAAAATTGCCTCGACTCGATTTTACTCTAAAAATGATGGTAATTTGTTTGTTTTGTTTACTTACGATGACGATTTCTTACGATAAACAAATCCTGAACATGGCTTATTACTTGATATAAGCTTTTTAAAAGGGGCGTTACCAATCAATTTTGAGTGGGGGACAGCTAAGTCTCTTAGCTGGCCCACACTCAAAGTTACAATGCAGAAGCTGGGCTCGTAAGGTCTCAGCCACGTTCCGTTAAGCACTTCACAAAATCATAGTTGAAACGGTCGACTTAAAAAAACAGCTTCACAGTTTTTGATCCAAAGACAAATAAATATTCCTGTCATGCCTGTCATATTCCTGTCAGATAGGCACATGGTTGGGACCTAACAGCTCATTAAGAAACTTTTGGGGCTGCGCTTGAGCTACTGGAAACATCTCCAACGATGATCTCCAGCGACGAGACGGCTGCCCTCGCCGCCGGGCCCGTGGCTCCCAGGCGTGCGTGCGCACACGGGAATATGAAACCCTGTCAACAAGCTGTCAGAGGCAACGCGCCAGCGTCCCAAGAACTAGCTGCCGCAAACGGGCAAGAACCGACCCCGAGCGCACTAAGACTAGCGCACGAGCCTGGCAGGCCGACCCAATAAGCACCAGACTCGCCGCCAGTCACACAAGAGGAGGCGACCGAGCACCAAGAACTGCAGCCGACCCCGAGCAGGCACGACCGCAACCAGACGCGCCCGCGGACAGGTCCGACCGGCAGCCCAGACTTGCGGCCACCGGACAGGGCCGACCGGGCACCAGACTGCGCCGCCGGGACAGCCCGACCAGGCACCAGACTTGTGCCGCCGGACAGAGCCGACCCCGGCACCAGACTGCGCTCGGGCCTGGCAGGCCGACCCGGCACCAGACCTGCGCCGAGCGAGCAGGCTGACCCGGCGCACCAGACTGCGCCGCCGGCAGGCCGACCCAGGCCACCAGACTGCCGCCACCGGACAGGCCGACCCAGGCACCAGGACTGCCGCCGCCGGAACAGGCCGACCCGGCACCAGACTGCGCCGCCGGGCAGGCCGACCCGGCACCAGACTGCGCCGCCGAGCAGGCCGACCCGGCACCAGACTGCGCCGCCGGACAGGCCGACCCGGCACCAGACTGCGCCGCCGGGACAGGCCGACCCGGCACCAGACTGCGCCGCCGGGCAGGCCGACCCGGCACCAGGACACGGCACGACTGGCCTTGAAAGGTGGTGACGTCACAGCTAGCTGTTCTCGTGTTCTCGGGTGCTGAGGAGGCCGCGTCGGAGGCATAGTGGTACTGCCTAGATGGAGGTTGTTTTTTATGGTTTTGTAATGTTTTGAGAGACAGTCTTTACTTGATACCACAATGTCAAACCAATGACATAATCTCAACGCTGCATTAAACTGCATACGATCAGCTTTGATAACCTATACAAAATATAAGTTTCGCTGCATTAGTTTCATTGGTGAGGAAGTAGTATTCAGTGTTCAAAGGAGACATGAGTTAAAACAATGCATGGCAGGTGATGATAAGGATTTCGTCACAACTGTTATAACAATGTGAGATAGTTGCATACTAGTTATACTCCATGGCGTCTAACTAGTCACTAGCAGTGTGTTCAATGGATCGGGTACACCCATGGGTGCCCACTCAATTCTTCCGATTGTCTGGGCTGGGTATGCATTTTTCGACTTTTCATGGGTACTGGGTGGGCATGGGTATGACAATTTTTTAGTAATGTCGCTAGCCGTTATTTTTTTTACTTGACAACCAGATGTTTAACCCGGTAATTATGTTAATAAATGATATAGGACACATTAACAATAAATATTGACAATTATATGAGGACAATAAATCATGGTAAGTACCTAACAGTGGGGCAATATTTTAAAATCCCAAATCATGTCCAATCCAAAGTCTGATCCATTATGGCAATGTTGACCGAAAAGTGTTCGATGAGTCAAAAGTAACAGCAATAGACAGGTGGGTGACATTATTTCTCGTTAATAGCATGCAAATCAATATGTTAGGATATTGGTTGCAAATTTTGTGAAAATAATAATCTGCTTAATATGGATGGGCCGGAATGGGCATGGACCTCAATATTATTAATTTGAACGGGTCTGGTCTGGGTCTGGGCTTGGTGTTCATGGATTTCGGCTGGGCTGGGCTTGGGGTTTAGGCACCCATTGAACACTATGGCCACTAGTAACTGGCCACTAGTCGCTGGCCACTAGTCACTGGCCACTAGTCACTGGCCACTAGTCGCTGGCCACTAGTCACTGGCCACTAGTCACTGGCCACTAGTCACTGGCCACTAGTCACTGGCCACTAGTCACTGGCCACTAGTCGCTGGCCACTAGTCGCTGGCCACTAGTCACTGGCCACTAGTCACTGGCCACTCGTCACTAGTCACAAGTCGCTAGTCGAGCAGTCTCAATCTTCCAAGCTCCCACGCGATTTAATAGTTCAATCTTTTCCATCTTCGACTCAATTTTCGCTCTGGCAAGGAGGCGCGTTCGAATCGATAGGTATGTACTTGCATTTGACTGACGTGACCTACGGTCGGTTGCGGTGGCCATAGTCAGATGAATCATTGTGTGGGGAGGATCGTGTCGAGACTTGGCGCCGTGAACGCTTTGATGGCTATTTCGAGACGCTGCTGCTAGTCAATAGCCGTTTTCACGATGGCTTATTTTGCGCGAAATGTTTTAAAACATTGTAAAATGTTTTAAAACATTTCGCGCAAAATAACCCATTGTGAAAACGGCTATTATGTATTTTGTGCTTAAAGTTAACACATTGGTGGGTTTTGAGTACCACTGTATCGTAAATTACATCATCTAACATTTTTTGTATTCAATGGCGGCCGCAGACGGCTGATTAAGGGGCGTGGGGGGGGCAAGACAAAGTTAATAAAGATGATCATTGGCAGCGCGTTACGCGATTGGGAGGAGGGCACCAGCAGCTGTCTAGGGGTGAGCCTATTCGTTTTTTTATGCGGGAGGGGGGGAGGGCGCGTTTTATTATCTTTATACACGAGAACGACCTTAGTGAGTGTCGTATTTCCAAGAAGTTGCTGAGCGGGGGAGCATATCCAGCCGTCAGCCGTCAGCGAGATGGTGCTGACCGAGGGGAAGGGGTGTCGAGTCGTCAGCAGAATGACATTTTATCCAGGCGTCTATCCAGGATTTCGGTCAAGAGAAGGGGCGCGACATACAACAAATTGCGCCCTTCGGGCGCTCAATGGGCGGCACCCGACTCAGTGGGGGGGGGCTTAGCGCCCCCTATTCGTGACTGTTTTAATCCAGTGCAGAAAAATTGGTTTGTTAGGGGGCTCTTAAATTACCGTGTTGAAATGGTAGCGCATAGACTGCTTCCATCTTATATTTTTTCCTTCAAAACAACGGATTTTGCACTTAAAGGGAGTGTGCCTACTCACATTGGTCATGTGGAGTTGTTGACACTAGTCGGTAGAATATATTTTTCTGAATTTAGCCATGTACTTCATTTCCCCAGAATCACTTTAGTTGCTGAGATATTCCAATAGTCGCAATCCACATACTGCAGTAGACTTAATTATCAATAGTCGCCAAGAGCTTTTCGCTCACTAGAAGCATTGCTCTTAAATGGTACAACGCTAGCATATATGTTAGCTGCTGGCCAGTGCGCCATTATACGGTAATCATCTTCGCTACTCCTGTTCTATAGTGACGATCGTTTTGAGTTTTGAAACAAAAACAAATGCAAAACAGAATATAAGTAAGGATTCAACTAACAGTGGGCGTGAATTTTGATCGTAACCAATAATCAAAGCAATGGGAGCTTCTTACCGTAATACAAATATATTTGACATTTCAAAAGAGTAGGCACACTCCCTTTAAGGTGATGCAGCGTAATTCAGTAACACAGTGACTACCACAAGTCACACTGATCAGGGCCTTCGACGATTTTTTTTCGTGGAGGGTGGGCTGAGGAAATGACGCAAAACGTATCCCATTTTGTATGCGCATATTTAACCCACCATTGTTGGCTGGGGGACGCGAAAAACGCCCTGAAGGATTTTCACAATGTGGAAAAACGAAAGCTCTATTAACGCGAAACTTCGGGTGTCTTTTAAACATCGATTTGACGTCTTCTGGGCAAAAATGAATCAATTTCGCCCAGAAATTTCGAGATATCAAATTTAGTGACGTCACTACACACGAGATTGAGTCAAAAATCATATAATTTTTAACTGACCCTAGGTACCCGTTAGTCATGTTGCAACCCGTTTAAGCAAAAATGCAATACAAAATGTCTCATGATGAAAAAATTGCAAGAGCTAGAAGATGGTTATTTTGGATGCTTTAAAATTTTGTTTTTAGTTCCCCCCCCCCAAAAAAAAATGGTGGAAAATGCCCTCAAAATCACATTTTTCAAATATTTATACAAAAGAATATATGTATGCAGTAGAAATACAAAATGGTGGAAAATTCCCTCAAAATCACATTTTTCAAATATGTATACAAAAGAATATATGTATGCAATAGAAATACATAAAGACGATACCCAGGCAAAATGTTAAAGAAATACCGTTATTTTTACGTATTTATGGCCCGTTATGTAATAAAAGGTCATGACGTAATATTTTGGAACAATGTTTTTTCTCATTTATTGAGCAAAAATAAAAATAAATACCAGTACTGCATTTATGAGACAACAATGATCTAGGAACATGCTTTTTTATGCATAATTATCAATACAAAATTTTGACCTTACGTGACCTGACATTATATCGTGTCAGGTTGTAAAAATGGCTGCTACTATCGAATTATACGTGTACCCATAAAACATGTGTGGCATGTCTTTCGTACACCTCATGCTAATGTGGATGTTAACCCGCGCCCCACTGGGCCTCTGCATTTTCTTCGCCCGACTGGGGGGGGGGGTGTTTGAACACACACACACACACACACACACACACCTCCACTCTAACTCGGCTCCCATGGCACGTAGAACAAAACAAAAGACATTGTTCGAACCGTTATCAAAAATCATTCCGAAACTATTTCAGACTTTTTTCGCTCACGTCCAAAACTCAAGGTCACCAGAGGTCATCGAAGGTCATTTTCAAGTTTTTAGGACATCGCTCCAGACCCCCAAATATCTCGGAAACTAGAATTTATCAAATCGTTCTATATATATGTTATTATTTCGATAGACAATGAAATCTTCAATCGCATCCAGGTCCTAAACATTGACCTCAGGTCAATAACTTAGGCTCTAGAGGTCATTAAAGATCAAAAAACTGATTTGGGCAAAAATATTTTTCGTGAAATACTTTCTTACCTAACAAGGATACGCCATAACTGTTTACGCATCGTGTTTTTCAGTCAAGGCGCTTTGGAATATATGTAACGCTTTATCATGTAGGTGTAACTTTAAAAAAAAAAATACCTCAGGTCAAGGTCAAAGTGGTGACCCAAGTAGGGTCCATGTTGCATATCAGTAGATTGTCTTGGACGAGACAAACACACTGGTGTAAGTTTGCAGCTCTCTATCTTCATTATGGCCAGAGTTATTGACGAAAAGGGTTGGTGAAACCTCGGAAACCTCAGTGACCCCTAATGTTCCCTGAGCAAAATCTGACTTGGATCATGCCAATATAATATGATTAATCATCCAGAAGGAAATTACTGATCGTCGACAAAGAAAGCCATTTGGTTTTTCTCCATTCACTTGAATAATGGGAGAGATCGCAAATTGACACCGACCGTAAGGCTCACGCCGATACAAAAAAAATCTGAGTTTAACATTTTTGTAGTACTATGCTTAATGTAATGCTAAAGAGTTTGATATCGATCCCTTCGAAAACTGTAGTTATGGCACGACCGCAATACGTTTTTGTAGGTTAAAGGGCCACTTTTACCTGACCTGGTGACCTGACCTGAGCTGCACGGAAACTTGACATTTTCGCAAATTCCGGGCAATGAATCATTAAATAGTTATGCCAAATTTGTGCGGCGCTCCGCGCCGCCGTTTTTTCGTTATCTTGATAAAACATGAGGGGGGTGTTCAACCCCCCAGTGGGGCGCGGGTTAATGGGGATGTAATGTGGATGTCAAGATCTGGTCACCTTATGTGACCAGATCTTGACCTTTACCTTTGCCTACATTTTCTACGTTTGCTTATGCAAAGAGATGCAAAATACCTTTGAAAGCGCTTTCTGCGATAATATTCTCAATATAATGCTTTGAATGGAAACTATGGCACACACAAATCAAACATACCAATTTTGATCTGACCGTGACCTGACACGTGACCTTATCTCGAATATTTCGCGTATGCTTTAGATGTGGCTCATCCAGAGATTCGATAGCTCTATCGAATCACCTGAGGGCCCAATCTCACCAAGAGCCCAGTCTCACCAAATGCCGTGAATTGGTAAATACTGCATATTGCTGCACCGGCCTGTAAAAACTTCTGAGACGCGGGACTGAACCGGTGACATTCGTATCATCGATCAAGTGGGCTCTACCGACCAAGCCATTTTGACAACATGGTAATACGAGCCAAACACCAGTCTTAAGTGATAGCAGTATTCTGAGCACGCGGTTTACGGCCGCCGTATACCTTCGCATTCACGGCACTTGGTAAGATTGGGCCCAGGTGTTGTTAAATAAAAACATTTGATTATAACAAATTAAAGCAGCATAGTAAAACCAACAGATGTTGCAAAACCATCGAATTTCACCAACAGATGTTGCATGTTTTATGAAGCATAGCGTCGTACCAACTAGACTAACTATAATGGCAGAAAAACTTAGTTTAAACACAGTTTTACCACGGCTAGAATGCTATTTTTAAATACGATGCTAAAATATAAGCTTCAAAATTATTCAGAATTTTATTATGTTATTGATGATGACACAATAAAGTATAACTAGCTAATAGCTACATATATGCTAACCATTAAAAGCGGGCTGCGGGAAAATCAACATACCTAATACAGTGATTGTTTTTTAGGAATAGACTCGCATACCACTTATTTAATGTTTATTAACAAAGACTCCTTAGGTGATGACACAGCTATCTGAGAGTCAAATACTGACAGCTTAACAACAATAGATACTGAGAAAGACATGGTTACCATATCACTGTCATATATTACAGTAAGAAGCTTGCTGCGCCCTTGCACTAACCATGTTCATTGTCCAACTCTCAGCGTATACAGTTGATACATGATGTTGCATATATTCTACGTTTAATCTTTACAAAATAAATGCGTACTGCATTGTGAATAGACATATTATCTATAAAGAACACACTAGAATAAAATCAAAAGCATGCCACGTCCAATTTATCAACACCAAAGCTCATTAAAGAGCAGCGTATAGATTGCAGCTTTGAAAGACATCTTCCCAGTCAGGGAGGGAGCAAAAGCCAGCAAAACTCTGCCTTGGCAGTGCTACCCAGTCAACCGAAACACCCCATTCCGGAAGCCTAAGCACTTTCAGACGTTCATCGACATCCGAAGGGTCTGGGTCGCGTTTGTCCTATCAGCAGGCGTTTGGCCAGCACCAATCACAGCGCAGTATTGCTCCTACGTCATGTTAGATATATGCGCTAAAAGCGTGACGTCGCTCGTTTGTCGCTGCTTCTGCAGCTGATGTTTTGCTAGACTTGTGTTGAATCCAAATTTTGTTAGAGTGGAGAGAGATGTAAATTACCGAAATTTATGAGATCACATACGATCACGTCTAGACTTAAAGCACGTTTTTAGTGGATAATCTTTTGCTAGTCGATACACACATTTAAATCGAAAAACCGACAAAGAAAAGCCATGCCGTACTAAAATGACGAGAGAAGAAGCTTTTATGACTATTCATTTCGGTCGATGAATGTTAACGTCATTGGTCCTGCACATTGATCTGTCCATTTTGGCACAATATCGCTGCAAAAGGCATTAAAAAAGCGTACTGGCAGGTCAAATGGGCGCTAGACTCTAACCCAGACCCTAGCCTAGACCCTAACCCAGACCTAACTCCGGACCCAGACCAGACCGGCCCGGGGCGGCGAGGCTTAGAAAGCTGAGGTCCGACTCCCGCAAGCAGTCGCAGTCTGTGAATCGGGGTTGAAGAACGTCATTGGGCTGGAAAGAAGCCAGGGGCTGGTATGGCTGTAAAGTCGCCTCTCGACCGTGTTCACACAGGAGACCGCCAGCTGGCTCGACGCAGCCTGCGCAGCTGATTGAGGTCAAGAAGGTCCAGGCGGAGGTCAGAGGTCATAGAGAGAGGTCAGAGTCAGAGGTCAGAGGTCAGAGGTCAGAGGTCAGAGGGAGTTATGTTTGTCAGAGGTCAGAGGTCAGAGGTAAGGTCAGAGGTTCAGAGGTCAGAGTCAGAGGTTCAGAGGTCAGAGGTCAGAGGTCAGAGGTCAGAGGTCAGAGGTTCAGAGGTCAGAGGAGAGGTTCAGAGGTCAAGGTCAGAAGGGTCAGAGGTCGAGGTCAGAGGTCAGACGGTCAGAAGGTTCAGAGGTCAAGGTCAGAGGTCAGAGGTCAGAGGTCAGAGGTCAGAGGTCAGAGGTCAGAGGTCAGAGGTCAGAGGTCAGAGGCTTAGGATCATTGGTCAGAGGTTACAGGTCAGCTGACTACAGGTATTAATGGGTCAAAAATCAAAAACTCAGATTATGAAAAACATGAAAGGAATACAGCGCGATAAAAATACATGATGTCTTCGTATTTGATTATGCTACATAGTGTCATAATATAAATGTCATATATCCTGCCATGTAAAATGGTTTACTGATCGTTTAAGATTCACTGGCCAGCATACCTACCTTTGGTGAAGCTGCCTGGTTGGCCGCCAAGGTCGTAGAAAAAACGGTCGCTGAACCGCAGCCGGATAAACTGCTCCGTAATCAGACAGCGTGCCGTCGGCCCTGTCAATATATGGCAGCAATGGTGTAAATGACGTCATATACTCCGTAATCAGGCAGCGTGCCGTCGGCCCTGTCAATAACACAGCAATGGTGTAAATGACGTCATATACTCCGTAATCAGACAGCGTGTCGTCGGCCCTGCTAATATACGGCAGCAATGGTGTAAATGACGTCATACACGTAGCTTATGTCAGGTCTGGGATTGGTATACGCATCTCGCTTAATCATCATACAAATCATTAAGTTAAAAACATGCTTGACTTTATTCAAACCCCCAAGCATAAAACACCTTTTTCGCCCATACCAGCAAACACAACCACTAAGTCCCGGAAAACAAGTATATTTAATAATGATTCTGGACTCGTGAGCCTCGACTGCTAAGACTGTCAGCGCCCCACAGCCAACACGTGTTGCAATGGGCCTACCTAGCATGGCTCCCGGCGCCATGCGCTCCATGTTGATACCGGCGTACATGTCGATTTCAGCCCAGTCAGAGTAGACAGACCTCAGGCGCGCCAGATTCTGTGGGCACAGAGCTGTGGTCAGCTGTCATGGCGTCCGGAGATCGCGGGTTCAAGTCCAGGCGAGAGCTAGGAATAGGGATGGAACACGGCCTGCTCAAATGTGATTGTTGTGCACAGTAATGTTGGCTGTGTTTATTTATTCGTCGATCCTAGTTAGTTGAAAGCTAGCTAAGAACTATTGTCTATTACTTTGATATATCAAAAACAGAAGTTTTGTATATGCTTCTGAGCTGAGGAACGCAAATCAGAGTCAATTTCGTTTGTCGCCTTCTCGCCCAAAAGTGTAATCACCAAATGTCATGGTCACAATTCATATAAGTTGGGGAAATTCACCACCTCGTGTATATTGTACGGACTAGTAGTGTACCATACAATGTACCATCTGTTACACAATGACACCTCTATCGATAGGTGTGAATTACAAAATCATTTGGGTTGCTACGGGTGTGAGAGGGTCCTTACCAGACCTGAAAGGACCCTTGCCAGGCCTGAGAGGGCACTTACTAGACCTGACAGGGCCCCTGTCAGGCCAATACTGGGGGTGCTAGACCACCCCAATGCATATAAACCTCCACCCCTGCCTCCATTCCTTCCAACACGACTTCCGAACCTAACCCGACCCGCCCGACCCGCGATCTAGATCCCCAGTGACGTCACGGGCGCACCTCAGTTGTCATGACGACGTTCAGGTCGCTCCAGCGGCGGACTCTGACGCCGGTACACCAGCGCAGCACGGTGTGGTACTTTGCCAGACCGTGGTCACGACCACGCTGGATGTTCAGCGTCACCAGGTCCAGGCCCACCTGCAATTTGTGTGACGTCACTGGCACAAAGGGAGGTGATGAAGGAGCATAAGTGGATTAGTGTCATTTTAGCACACTGGCAAGTAAACATTGATAAGGAAAAAACAGATATGTATACAAATTTAAGTTGTGTTTTTCGTTGAAATACCAAAACGAAATATTTCTGGAAATGGTATGGGCACAAATTAACCTCCAATGTCGATGTGCCCTTACACCCGAATAATCAATCAATACTAGTAGAAATAACATCAATCAACCCAGTCCCCGACTACCTCAACCACTGACTCCCCAATCCTATTTGTATCAGCTCTCCGCTACTATCAGAGTCTCTAGACTCACACAGTTTTTGGCATGGGTGGAACTCAATTTTAAATTAGGTTTGTAGCTACAGCCGAAATAATTTGGGAATTTAACATTAAATCTATGCCACGATGTGGTACAAATGGCGCTAGAAAACCTAAGCGCAACCGCAATGATTTACAAAAACGTACGCCACTGGTCCCAGGACTTCCAGCCCCCCACTCCTGGCCCTCCGACGCCCAGTCCCCATTTCCCTATCTTCCTCCAACTCACACAATCCGTGGCGAACAGCTGGCCGTGGATCTGGCCGCTGAAGTGGCGATCCTGCACGCGGGGTGACTGTTTGGTGATGCCACGTGCCAGTCGGGCGATCCCACCGCTGTCACCAGATCCGCCGGTCAGCAGCACCGACGGCTCGAAGAAGGTCTCGTGCAGTGGAACCGTGGTTGTCGTGTTGCCAGACGCCGTGACGAAACTGGACGCGAGGGAAGGTTCTTGCTTTTAAAAGAGTGTGCACGGTTAATGCAATCACGCACATCTCCATGGAGTTCTGTACAATGTGACATTGCAGCACTCAGTTCATTGACAATCAGGTGTTGAAAATACGGGGTCGTGTGGATGAGTTTGTCCCTTCTAATGATTTATTTCTTATAATTGTCCAATAATTTCACTCGATAAAGAGGAGTGGGACAATGACATCTTTTTGCTAAACAACTAAGTAAAAACCGGCTACTTGCCGTAAAAAATATTATTATAATAATGCAGGCAGTTCGGAGAACAGAGACCCAAACCTAATCAGTCATCATCACTATTATTGGTTTACTTCATTATTAGAGGTGTCACTTTTCAGGGATGTGGCTACCCGACCCGACCCGCAAACCCCCTTCAACTACCCACCACTACTCACATGACAATATAGGATGCCAGCTACCCGCAATTACCAACAAATAAATTTGTCATTATTATGGTCTAACATTAAGCAACTCTACATTTTCCCTGATGGAACTGTTTTTGTTGATCTCTGATTCTAACTGAGGTGCCTACATGTGTTGAAGCATCCCAATTCCCATCAAAATACTACTTTCATTTTTCAATTTATTGAAAATTATCCTAACCGCCAACTACTCACTTCATCCAAATGATTGCTTCTGCTACCCGCAACTACCCACGTTGGTAGTAGCAGCCCGCATCTCGTGGGTAAGCGGGTAGAAAAGTAGCACCTCTATTCACTATCGTCATCCACCCAGTTCCCACTGCTCCGGATACTCACTGCAGGGCGTCCTGTATCAGTGAGTGCAAGCGGAACCCGGCGGTGGCGAACGAGTTGGAGATGCTAGGGTTGAGGAAGCCCAGGTACTCGTGGCTGAAGTCACCGTACGCTTTGTACAGACCTACCGACTCAGCGTAGCCGTAGCCTGTGGGCGAACACACACACACACACACACACACACACACACACACACACACACACACTTAGTTTACATAAAATAGTATGCACTTGTCATGAATATCCCGCTGAAACTATCGAACTAGAATCTTAGGTACATATGCGTATGAAATTCCAAAGTAAGACATACCTAGCAGTGCTGGCAGCCACTGCCCACTGCACCACAAACCACTGTGCACCCTGCTGCCACCTACCGAGCAGTGCTGGCAGCCATTCATTGTAGGAGATGTGCTGCCACCTACCGAGCAGTGTGGGCAGCCACTCATTGTAGGAGATGTGCTGCCCCCTACCGAGCAGTTGGGCAGCCATTCTGTACGAGATGTGCTGCCACCTACGGAGCAGTTTGTGGGCAGCCATTCATTGTAGGAGATGTGCTGCCACCTAACGAGCAGTGTTGGGCAGCACCACTCATTGTAGGAGATGTGCTGGCCACCTACGGCAGTGTGGGCAGCCAATTCATTGTAGGAATGTGCTGCCACCTACGAGCAGTGTGGGCAGCCCATCATTGTAGGAGTGTCTGCCACCCTACCGAGCAGTGTGGCAGCCACTCTTTAGGATGTGCTGCCACCTACGAGCAGTGTGGGCACCATTTCATGTAGGAGATGTGCTGCCACCTACCGAGCAGTGTGGGCACCATTCATAGTAGGAGATGTCGTGCCACCTACGAGCAGTGTGGGCAGCCACTCATTGAAGGAGATGTGCTGCACCTACCGAGCAGTGTGGGCAGCCACTCATTGTAGGAGATGTTGCTGGCCACCCTACCGAGCAGTGTGGAGCCATTCATTGTAGGAGATGTCTGCCACCTACCGAGCAGTGTGGGCAGCACTCATTGTAGGAGAGTGTGCTTGCCACCTACCAGCAGTGTGGGCAGCCATTCATTTGTAGGAGATGTGGCTGCCACCTACGAGAGGTGGGCATCCATTCATTAGGGATGTGCTGCCACCTACCGAGCAGTTGTTGGGCAGCCACTCATTGTAGGAATGTGCTGCCAAACCTACGAGGCAGTGTGGGCAGCACTCATTGGTAGGAAGATTGTGCTGCACCTACGAGCGAGTGTGGGCAGCCATTCATTGTAGGAGATGTGCTGCCACCTACCGAGCAGTGTGGGCAGCCACTCATTGTAGGAGATGTGCTGCCACTGGGCGATGAGGATGCGGCGAGCGCGCTGAAACAGCTGCTCATCGGTCGCTGGCGACCGGAGTTTGGTGCCGTATTGCTGCGGGCAGAAGGACAGACGTTCTCAGCCTGCTGCGGGCAGAAGGACAGGCGTTATCAGCCTGCTGCAGGCAGAAGGACAGACACGTTCTCAGCCTGCTGTGGAAAGAAGGACAGGTGTTCTCAGCCTGTTGCGGACAGAAGGACAAACGTTCTCAGCATGTTGCGGATAGAAGGATAAACATTCTCAGTCTGCTGCGGGCGGAAGGACAGACGTTCTCAGCCTGCTGCAGACAGAAGGACAGACATTCTCAGCCTACTGCAGACAGAAGGACAGACGTTCTCAGCCTGCTGCAGACAGAGGGACAGACGTTCTCAGCCCACCGAGGACAGAAGGACAGACGTTCACAGCCTGCTGAGAACAGAAGGACATACGTTCTCAGCCTGCTGCGGACAGAAGCTCAGACGTTTCTCAGTTCTGCTGCGGATATAAGGACAGACGTTCTCAGCCTTGCTGCGGAAAGAAGGACAGGCGTTCTCAGCCTGCTGTGGAGGGAAGGACAAACGTTCTTAGCCTGCTGCGACAGAAGGACAGACGTTCCCAACCCGCCGAGGACAGAAAATCAGACGTTCTCAGCCTGCTGAGAATAGAAGGACAGACGTTCTCAGTCTGCTGTGGATAGAAGGACAGACGTTCTCAGCCTGCTTAGGAAAGAATGACAGACGTTCTCAGCCTGCTGAAGACAGAAGGACAGATGTTCTCAGCCTTCTGAGAATATAGGACAGACGTTCTCAGCCTGCTGCGGACAGAGGGCTCAGACGACATACTGACGCTCCGATACTGATCGGAGAATCCTGACGCTTCTCCAGGAGAGAGGGCTTGGTGAAATCTTGGGACCAGCTCCGGAACTGAGACACTTGATTCGGGATTCCATTGGATAATCAAGCCCGACAGGAAGAAGAAAAACGGCGTGCCTGTGTTGTATTGCTTTTCGATATACAATATGTATATGTTCTAATTGGAGTATCATTGGGAAATAGCTCGCATTGCTTTGATTTGCAAAGCCGGACTTACAAGTACGCGCCATGTTGCAAGGGCGGATCCAGGGGGGGCAAAGGGGCCATGCCCCCCCCCCAAGGTCCTGGGAGAACTATGTTTCCCCCCCCAAACGGTCGGACGTACAGCTGTGTAAAAATGCTTGCAATAGTCCAAATACGGCCACTCCACAGTGGAAAACTCGAAAATTTCGCCCGCTTCGCGCCTTGACACAAAATACGACAATTGTTTAATGATTAGGAAATTTGACAAAGGGGAAAATGAATGAATTAAGCGTTGCTGCAGTGCCCAAAAATAAAAAATAAAACAAACTAAAGCGTTTGCAGTTTTTGGCGGTACTATTGCTAAGCCCCAGGTCCCACTCCCCTCATAAAATATGAACTTTCAAGTGGGTTAATGTTAAGCTAGTCTGCAGATTTCAAACAAGGTGACGCGAACGCAGAGACGCAGAATCGGCACCATGAGGAAGCTGCTTCTGCAGTGTCAGGCTGCTGACCAAAATGCTAATAGTGAAACCAGGCCAGTGATATCTCCCAAACCATTTCGTCCCAGCTTCTCCAGATCCGCAGGACCATTTATGTGCGAAAAGGCCGTTTCTGCCGCTCGCTGTTTTCAACATTTGCACTGTTGTTGATACCAATTGCATGTTGCATTCGGTGCATAGTTACATAGGTAGGTCATAGAAATGAAATTATTTTTCGGGAAAATGCGTTAGTATATTTTTTTCTTTCGGAATAAGAGTCAGTGGGAAATTATTTTAAAAATAGTCAAATTTTGAGTTGAGCAAAATTCGCACTTGAAAATGTGAAAAAATTACAAAAAATTGTAAGTTTCTTTAGCTTGTTCTTTGAGCAATAATTACCTGTCTAAACTTCGCGTTGTTGATTACGTCTGTGTGGTGCCCAAAGCATCGTTCCTATTTTTATTTTTTATTTGTAATGTTATTGTGTTAAAATTGTCCATGATAAAGCTAATCGTGAAATGTCAACAAATATACATTTTCCGAATGGCTGTTCGCAGCATGTTTAAAGCTGCGATAATTGAAGATAAATATTGGTAATTTATTATATTTTTAAGTGTTGACTGCAGATACCTAAACTGTAGCACTAAACCAATTCATGGACAGAGGGGGTGTCCAACCACACGGCTGTTTAAAAGGCCACACACATCTGGCTGCTACAATGCTATGCTATCCTCCCTGTTCGCAGCCCTTTGAAATTTGCTACATCAGCCAACAGGGCTGGAGATCCTGGGGGTTGATGATGGTGGGGGTGGGGGGGGGTCACGACCCACTGCCCCCTAATGTTAAAAACTTGGGGCGGGGGCCCAATAGAAAATAAAAACTGGTGGCCTTTTCATCAAAAGAAAGCGGAGGGTCATAGATCAGAATGGGCCCTACACATGCCAAAGGGGATTTCTTTAACCGAGTTAGCCGTCTTAGTCGGCATGGATGATCCATGCGACTTAAAGAGATCTGAGGAGGACCTCGGTCGGCCAGAGGCCCCTCGGTCGTCTTGAGATAGCACTTGGCCAGCCTGAGAGGGTCCAGCGTCTGCCTGGGGCTCACAGGTTTTCCTGAGGGGCCATAGCCGTCCTAAGGGGCCGACGGTCTACTTGAGGGGACCCACAGTCGACCTGAGGGGCCATCGGTCGCCTAATATGGCCCTTAGTCGGTCTTAGATAGCTGCCGTCCATCCTGATGGGTCCTCGTCCGACCTGAGAGGCTTACAATAGGTTTGAGGGTCCCTCGCTCGGCCTTAGATTGCCCTCGCAGTCGGCTTGAGGGGCACTTGGTCAGCTTGGGGCTCTTGGTTAGCCTGAGGGGTCCTCGGTCAGCTTGAAGGGGCCCTTGCTTGACCTGAGGGGCCTACGCCGACTTGAATGAGCCCTCGATCGGCCTCGCAAAACCCTCAGTGGGCCTGAGGGTCCTCAGTCCACTTAGAGTGCTCTTGGTCGGTTTGAGGGGCCTTTATCGGCCTGAAGGAGAACTGTCGGCCTGAGGGTCTGAGGGTCTGAGTGTTAGTCGGCCGGAGGGTTCCTGGTCTGGTCTGAAGCGTATTTTTCAGACCTGCTCATCCTCATCCCACTGAGTGGCCCCATGCCAGCTCTAAAGGACCCTTCTCAATCCGAATGGGGCTCTATGTCGGCCTTGGAAGGCCTTAATCGGTTGAGGCTGACCCTCAGCGTCTTTGAGAGTGATGATGTTGGCACGAAAAATTGTATGCTAGTAAATTTCAGCGACCATCGGCGGTCGCTGTCAGGACCATCAGTTCGACTGACAGGGCTCGCCGCGTCTGCAGGGCCTTGCTGGGGTCCTGCAGTCTAGGGCTTCTAGGGGCGGCGGGGCCCTCTGATGCTGAAAATATCTATTTTTGGAGACATTCTTCTTATACGTTTGGGCAAAATGGGCAATTGCTCTCTCCCAAGCGATATATCAAATATGTATGCAAATATATGTTTATAAAATATGTATGCAAATATATGTTTTTGTCTCTCTAAAAAATACAGACTTGAAATCTCTTTACTTTCTCTCTCTCAACAACTTCTCCCTGACGTCCCCCTCCCTCCTGGTCACCAACTTTTCCCTTAACACCGCCCCCTCCCCCACCCCCGCATCAACACTTTCGCCCCATTCGCACTTCCCGGGGCCCCTGTATTTGCGGGGGCCCTTGTCTTCTGGTCGGCCCCCTCATACTGGACCCCACTCAGGACTCTCAGAAAAGTTATCTTCAGGCTGTCAGCATGTGTAAGTTTGGCTCGATCTTGATCTTAAAGTTCTTTAGAAATGAAATATTGGTTGCACGTCGAGCACGGAAAAATTGCAACATCTTATGCAAATGTTTACAAACAATTAGACATGTGTATACCACGTGCGGGTGTCAGATACTATTGTCACCGACAGTATATACCTTCCGTATGGGTGTCTATGCCCATGGAAAAAGAAACAATGCACGAACTGATCGTCGTAATTCATCTCACTTCTTGCAAACGTCTCCGGAAAAGTGCATTCTGAAGCTGCTGATGACATTGCTTAAATTTTGCGATTTTTACCCTTTTTAATGCAATTTTGACAACATGAAAACCAAACAAAAACAAAAACTACATATAGCGGACAGTTTGCCAATGCCTATCAGACCACATCCAACCACTCAAACCATTTATTTTCTCTTCATTTTTTTTTTTCAGCCGGGGCAATTATTGTATATTTGTGCCAAATTTGCTAACTTTCAAGTGCAATTTTGCTCACTCAAAATTTGAGCTAAATGTTTATCAAAAGTGTTTTCGTGTCACTTATACCCAAAGGCAAAAAAAAATATACTACGCCATTTTTCCGGAAAAATATTTCGTCATATTGCCCCCTTCTATGACCTACCCTAGTGTACAGTTATTATTACCCCATATACCTAAGTTATTAAGCACTTACTGCCACCGGTCATCGTGATT
>VOPJ01015508.1:0-11332 GCA_014673585.1 Semibalanus balanoides
TAGACGGACAGCTGGGGAGGGGCGGAGGGAGGGGGAGGCGGACAGCTGGGTAGAGATAGGGGACATGGTCCTTCAACAACAGCACCGGCAGACGGCATGGCAGATAGCTAGGTAGACAGCCGGCGGACAGCTGAGCAGAGACATGGTACTTGTGTGTTGTGTATTAAGGATATTAAGGATTAAGGTACGTCACGACAGCACCGACACGGACAGACAGCAGCGCCGACACTGCTGGGGAGGGACACGACACGGCAAGTCAACAGCGCCACCGGCAGGCAGCATGACAGACTCTGTCAGACAGAGACGGGAGTCGGGACACGACAGCCGCGGTAGATGACAGGTGAGGAATGAAGATGCCACGCAATCACCAGCCAAGTAAAACGCACGGACACCGCACGCACACCACGCACATGCACACGTACACAAAACACACACGCACACACACACAGCGTCCTCAGCCGCGGGTTTGGACGAGCGGGTTCGGTGGGGAGGCGGTCTTCACCTTGCCCCGGACGGCACTGAGTCCATGGCTGCTGAGCGCGTGGAGCCGCTGCTCGCAGTAGCTGTGGTAATTGGAGAGGGCGGCGGCCAGCTCCGCCAGGTGGCCAGACAGCTCGGCCGACAGCTGGACGGCGCGACGCTGCTCCCGGCGGTCACCGGTCGGTACGTTCAGCCGGTCCAGCGCCGCCGTGCCTGACAAACAGCACATACAGCAGATGGGAGACGTGGCCGTTATGACACACAGCGGACGGGAGACGTGGCCGTTATGACACACCAGCTAGACGGGAGACGTGGCTGTTGACACAACAGCGGAACGGGAGAATGCCGGTTTATAACAACACAGCAGACGGGAGATCGTGGCCAGTTTATGACACACAGCAGAACGGGAGACGTGGCTTGTTGACACACAGCGGACGGGAGACGTGGCCGTTATGACACACAGCAGACGGGAGACGTGGCCGTTATGACACACAGCGGACGGGAGACGTGGCTGTTATGACACACAGCAGACGGGAGACGTGGCCGTTATGACACACAGCAGACGGAAGACGTGGCCGTTATGACACACAGCAGACGGGAGACGTGGCCGTTATGACACACAGCAGACGGAGGAGACGTGGCCGTTATGACATCACAGCAGACGGGAGCACGTGGTCCGTTATCGACACCCAAGCAGACGGGAGAACGTGGCCGTTAAGACAACATGCAGACGGGAGACGTGGCCGTTAATGACACACTGCAGACGGCGAGACGTGGCTTGTGGTATGACACACCTGCAGACGCGGGTAGACGTGGCGCGTTATGAACACACTGCAGTGGAGACGTGGCCCGTTCTGAACACCTGCAGACGGTGAGAACGTGGCCTGTATGTTACACCACAGCAGACGGATAGACGTGGCCAGTCATGAATCAACTGCAGATTCTTCGGGAGAACCGTGGCCGTTTATGACACATCAGCAGACGGGAGACGTTGGCCGTTTATGACACAAAACAGACGGGAGACGTGGAAGTTATGACACACAAGCAGACGGGAGACGTGGCCGTTATGACACCACAGCAGACGGGAGACGTGGCCGTTATGACACACTGCAGTCGGGAGAACGTGGCCGTTATGACACACTGCAGACGGAGACCGTGAGCCAGTTATGACACTAGCAGAACGGGGAGACGTTGGCGTTTGACACACAACAGACGGGAGACGTGGCCGTTTATGACACACAGGCAGACGGCGAGGACGTTTAGGCCGTTATGACACACAGCAGACGGGAGACGTGGCCGTTATGACACACAGCAGACGGGAGACGTGGTTGTTATAGATCGGCTGGCCAGCATGCAGCCAGCTGTACCCGGTCCCGACACAAGCGGAAAACAAAAGGTTTGGTCCGAACTCAGGAAAACAGTTAATCACACTTCCATGCACAACGCTGCATAAAATGAAGTGTGCCTCACGACTCAGCGTCCACGCCTGGCCGCTGCCGTCCCGCTCAGCCTCAGCCGGCAGCTCACCTGTGTCGACGAGCGGACTGTACTGCGTCACTGTATGGCGCAGTGTGGCCGCCTCTGTCTCAGCCTCAGCCGGCAGCTCACCTGTGTCGACTGAGCGGGCTGTACTGCGTCACTGTAATGGCGCAGTGTGGCCGCCTCTGTCTCACCCAGCCGGCAGCTCACCGTGGTGTCGACGAGTCGGGGCTGTACCTTGCGTCACTGTAATGGACGTAGTGATGGTGGCCCGCCTCTGTTAGCCGCGGCCAGCACGCTCCCTCTGTGTCGACGAGCGGGCTGTCTGCGTACTTGTATGGCGCGTGTGGCCTTGCCTCTGTCTCAGCCCTCAGCCGGCAGTCACCTGTGGTCCGCGAGCGGGCCTGTACGCGTCACTGTCTGGCGCATTTGTGGTGGCGGCCGCTCATGTCTCTAGCCTCAGCCGGCCAGCTCACCTGTGTCGACAAGCTGGGTTCTGTATTTACTGCGTCATGTTATGGGCGTTCATGTGGCCGCCTTGTCTCTAGCCTTCAGCCGGCAGCTCATCTTAGTGTCGACGAGCGGGCTGTACTGCGTCACTGTATGGCGCAGTGTGGCCGCCTCTGTCTCAGCCGCGGCCAGCCGCTCGGCCAGCTGGCGGCGCTCCGTCTCCGCCTGCTGCAGCTGGGCGGTCACGGTGCGGACCTGGGTCCGTCGCCGCTCACAGTCGGCACACACCGCTGGGCGAGTCTGACGGGGGGGACATAGACAGGGGTGAGGAGCGGGACCAACATGCGATGGCTTACATCACAAGTGTTTAAATTATATTTATACAGTGTAAACAGGAAGGCGAATTGCTGCACGAGAAACAACACAACACGGGATATACGTTAAATTGTGTTTGTTGTATGCAAGCGCTGAGCGTCGATAGCGACTCGCACCCTGACAGTTTTTTAATTCGAGTAATTCAAAAGCATCCACTGTGCTCTCACTCCCCATCTGTCATCTACATTTCCCCTGGCTGCCAGCTGCCTGGACGATACCTCCGTGGGCTGTGGCGGTGTCGGCGGCGTCTGCGGCGTCTGCGGGGACGAGGTCCGACTGGCGTTCAGGTGCGCCTCCAGCTGACGCAGTCTGGACGTCAGGGTGCCCACCTCCTCCTGGTGGCGCGACTCGGAATCCGACAACTGCCGAACACGCACACGCAGGACGTGGAGAAACGCGTCAGTCGGGATCGTCAGTCGGGATCCAGCGCCTTCCAGCCGCGGACCGAGTGATAGATCGTGCTACCACGGCTTGCAGTGTCTTTAACATTCTTCGACGCTTTACCATGACGATGGTGATGATAGTTAGGACTTAAGGGCGCAACTGCTGCTGCCAGGTTATACGGTATACGATGCGAAGCTTTACCACGACATGCTTTGACTTCTTTGTTCGAGTAAAGGACAATACGTATTTTGAAGCAACGATGCACTTCTGATCCTGCCAGATGAAAACGAATTTTGAACTTAATATTCTGTGAACATTGTCTGCTACAATATAGTTCTTACCATTTCGTTGAGTTTGACGTTGGCGTTTATTTTGGACATGAGCTCCTCCTCCAAGACGTTGAGGTTACTGACGGAAGCAAGGATCCGGCCCGGAGGACTTCGCCCCCTTCTTCTTAGATTGCTTGTGCTGAAAATGTATCGGAAACCGTACATGGTTTGTGTTGAAAAACCACAGTTTTGTATACAATACAAACTTACAAGAGGAATACAAAATGCTCAACCGACGAAAACGTTCCAAACGATGCGCGAAACACGTATACTGTGCATGTTGTTTTCGGCAGCGTGGTTGCAAAGTGTTCACCGCGATAAATACAAGCTATGCCCATTTCCCCTGATCACGTGAGGCTGAAGCCGGTCGGAGGCTAAAATGTCTGACCTGTGGTGATGGCTCCAGGTCCTCCTGTAGCACGGCTACACGCCGTGTCAGCTGAGAGTTTCGGAACGTCAGACTGTCCACCTCCTGCAGCTGCTGCCGGAGTCGCCGGTCCGTCTCTGTCAGCTCCTCCTGTTCCACAGACACACATACGACATCAAGGACGTCCAGACCAGAGTTCAGCGGTTCAGCTCATCCTATCAATACATGCAAACAATTACACGCCTATGTAGAGAGCCAGGCATTACAACAGCACGTGAATTATACCACAGTCCACACTTTTACGAGTATAGATGAAACAGCGTTGAAGACTTTCCAAAGGTGCGGGAAAATACATTCCTTCCCGGGGCTCGTACAATTTAATTATCGCACCAAGTTTATTTTCGATACATAAAACGATGTGAGATCATTGATTTGCCAACCCAATGAAAATACGATATTTCCCATACATGCCGCTTACGGCATGTAACGTCATACATTTGCGTCATAGACACATTTAGCAGAAGGTGGGACAACTTCTCAAAAGTGTGGGACAGCTTCACAAAAGGGTGGCAAAACATGTTTCACACACTAGTCTGCTAAATGTGTCTATGATGTAAATGTATGACGTCATACTTTCCCTGGTCACGAGATATCTTCCTGACCTTCCCTTGGGTTGGCATTTCAAAAATCTCGCCTCGTTTTAAGTATTGAAAATACTTTGGAGTCCTCGGTATTTTCGAGAAGAAACAAAGCTCTGTGAGATCATTGAATCGTCCCAGCCCCAGCAAGGCCTGTATTTGTCCATATGTCAGCTGCTCCTGAGCAACAGGTCAGCAATGGTTCTTGGCCACAACATATGTGCATGCCATTATGACAAGACAGCATACTATATTACCATATGACAAACATATCCCTAGCTCAAAATTGTAGTGCCTATGATGGCAGATGGAGAGCAGAGTAGCAGTGAATATGATTTCCCATGGCTACAGCAACAGTTAAAGATCAATCACAAACAACCGAAATGGTATTTATTGTGCTAATGGTGTGATAGAACCTAGTGGTTACTGGTTAGACAAGGCTGACTAAGACAAGGTAACTAGCTGACAAACAACTAATAGCTGACAGCTTTGCTGAATAGAAGACTGTAAATCTGCAAAATAAAATTGCATGATAAGAAATCCAGACACATTTTCATGATATCTGGAAATATTGAAAATACTCAAGCTGAAATAGAAGTTGTATAATTGCCCTATAAGACAGGCCTTACCTTCAACTGAGTACTTTTTGCCTGCTCATCCAGTACTGCCTTCTTCAGTACTGTGAATTTAGCTGTTACCTGAAATCAAACGAAATCCCTGAGACACCAGATCTCACCACCAATCATGTGGCTGGCTCAGCATGTTCTATTGCCCAGTGACACATATGAAAGTCATGGCAAAAATTTGCTTCCCATTGACAACAACTTTTTAAATTATAGTAGTAAAAAACAAATGTTTGACAGGTGACATGATTTATCACTTATCATTCATAAATCATAAGTAAGCATGTATTAATTTCTACAAAGACATGGAACACAACCATGCACTCACCTTGGAGTATTCTGCAGCCAAGGTTTGGTATTTTGCCTGAAGATTACACAGTGTCCATTTGTTGCATATGAATGAAATTGGCTTTAGTTCTTATACTAAGACAGGAATGGGTATATGTGCCTGTTCTGCAAAGCTAATATAATAACACAATGTTATAAACCTTTACTATGAATGATCAAACTACATATAGTTTAGATAAAAAGAGATACAAATTAGTAATACTGCAACAAACAATACATGAACAACTTTCAATGATGTGGTTGTAAATTGTAATTCAATCATTTTACATTATAAAAAGACTTCACTCAATTATAGCATAATGAATAGGGAAATTACCTATGCCATTTATGCAGGTCAAAATTGGCAAACATATAATTTATCATTAATACAAGCCATTGCAAATTACATTTAGATAATGCAATGAATATTGCTGGTCATTCAGCCCTGTCAGTGTATCTTTTCAATGATCATGGATTTTTTTTACAAATTGAAACACCATCATAATTATTAATTGATAATCATATGCTAGGCATCAATACAATCTGGAAATACAAATCCAGGATCACATTAAGTGTCAAAAAATCAAATCCAATCATTATCCATCTTGGACAAGAATCATGGAAATGTCCAGAGCAGGGTCACTTGGGTATCATTCCTTCGTCCTGTCAGCAAACTGCCGCCAGGGAAAATGTTTAATGGCAATGTTTAGATTGCAGTATCCAATTAAATGCAAGCTAAAATAATTATTCCTGGTTTTATTTTAATGTTATTAGTACAGCTTCATGCTGGTAATATGTGGTATATGTGGCACTTGTGGTTTTGACATGCATTCATGGCCTGGTAATTAGGTACTAATTCTGATGCCTTAATTTAGGTCTGCAAGCATGCCCAAATACAGACATAAAATATACATATTTATTGACTAATCTATTTTTATCTGCTACCAGCAGTTTCAGTTTACCAAAATTGAGCTTAACTGGAACGCATGAAAAATGTTTTTTCTTGATACGTAATTTTAAACCTAGGGCCTTGTTTTAAACTGAATAAAAGGTACCTAACATAGATGGTACCTGATGTTCTTCTTTTCTTCTATCATGTGCGACACAGATGCAAATAGATACAACAAAATAACTAAAATAGTGCAAACGTGCCACCAAATATGTCCCCATTCCGCATTGAATAATAACACCGCTTATATCCCTTATATTGATATCTATCTATATTTTTGATTTGGCTAAAAAAATATAATAAACCACCTTTCGGCCAACAAGAAGAATGAAGCGAAATTCACGCAGATTAACAATTACGGCGCTAAAGAATGTTTACTTTGCATTTTGAAGTTCGGAGTGACGTTTCCCTAATTTATTGTAACTAATAATTTATAAATTGTTGTTCATATATCGATCAGGAAACGTATAATATTTGAAAGTTTATCAAGAACGAACTTAAATAGTCTCAATAAAATGCTAAATAAAAATGTAAATACTTATATTGACGTCATCAAAAGAAAAGAACACTTTCTTCTTTTGTTTGGCTCCCCTTTTCTATACTATTTTCTCGGCCAAAAATTGTCTTTGCAGCCGAAACGTCCATCGTGTGGTAAGGATATTTTTCTGCGTTATTGATATTATCAATCCTATCTTCTAATTGATATTGCTGACAGCACTCCATTCTCAATGCGATAATGCGATCCTATTTGTGTGCCTTCTTAAAGGGCTTCTGGTTTGCCTTCATTTAAATCAAAACGAGCTTTTTTAAGGTAATATTTTAGGCTTGCTTTAGGTAACACGAATGCTTATGTTGCTGGAAAGGTAGTACAAAAAATGTAAAAATTATTTTTCCTTTGAGTCTTGTGTGAAAAATTAAATCACTTTTGTAGAAGATATGACATGCAAAATATTTGGTCATATTTGTTGATGGACTGAAACCTGAAATCCTTCATTTGCCGACATTTGCTTGTTTTCCAGCCTGCAAAGCGTGGCAGGAATGTTAACAAGATATTTGCGGTAGCTCAAATCCTAGCTCCTCCGCCAAATGTTGTCGACCAGGGGTGGGGTGGTAGTCGGCAGAATCACATTTTATCTAGTGTAAATTGGTTCTGAATGGCATGAGTTGCCCCAAATAAACTTACCGCTGCCCCAACATTGCAAAAGCTGCCCCAATTTTGATGTGTTTGTACCAATGCTGTCCTGACAAGATCTTGTTGAAACCTGCCACATTTTGCAGACTGGCTTGTTCTGTGGTTGAAATCCTGATCTGGGTTGCTACTAGACCAATATCTATAATCATTTCATAGTGATATTATCATGACAAGTTCCTTCAAACTTTGATGTTTTCTATGATTTTTAGTTAATTTGTAATATGTCTGCAAGGTTAGAGCTAAGACTCTAACTCTAACCTTTCTAGTTGCAGCTAAGACACTAAATGGCTACAAATGTGCATGAGGTTCCAATGAAGATTTTTATCAACCTTTGTGAGCAACTATAGGTCAGCATATTTGCAGGCTAACCTGCCCTTGACTTGGGTCTCAGCTGAACACCATTGACTGGTGGCTTGTTATTGACCCCTGACTATCTTTAAAATAAATGATCACAGAGAGATTAAAGATGTCCAAAGCAGCATTCAAAAGCTCTTAATGAGACACATTTGAAAGATTCTCAAAAGTTTCTAATTGATATCGCATGTCAGTTAACTGTCAGGTCAAAGGTCAAATTAATGTTTTTGAGTGTATGGCTCATACTTTCCATCCAAAGCCTTCTATTGTGATCATGATCACATTAAGTAATCTCAAAGGTTTAATACACATCCTTTGTGACCTAAAGTAAGATTGTTAGCAAACATCAAGGTAAGGTCACAAAAGGTCGCTATGTGCAAAATAGCTGTGAAAATCATCCAACATATGTTTTATGGGTTATTTTACATGTATAATTGCATATTGATAGCCATTTTATCACTTCGCTTCATTTAGTTTAAGTTTGTGTTACGGTCAGGGCTCAGGTCACCCCCCTCAGGTTCGCGCCGAACACGAACTGCAGGGGGGAGGGTGATTTCCGCCCCCCGTGAGATCTCGAAAACTACGCAACATAGCGACAAGCGGAAAAACTGGCATTAGATAGCTCAAGACAAGCTCTATCGAAAGTATTTCAGTCTTTTCTTGGATCAGGTCATAATTAAGGTCACCAGTGGTCAGTGGTCACCAAAGGTCAGATTTTCCGGTTTTAGGACTCTTTTCCAGAAACCCCCGATTATCTCGGAAATATGATAGCTAGGAGCAAAACGATTAAAGATACAATAGATGCTTATTGAAAATTTCAATCGCACCCATGTTCTTCAACTGAGCGTCAGATCAATAGTTTAGGCTCCAGAGGTCATGAAAGTTCAAAAAGGCTATTTTTAGCAAAGCATTTTCGTGCCATTAACATTTTCCACCTAACAAAGAGGCGAAATACGTTGACGCCACTCGTGTTTGTTTCATCGAGGCGCTTTGAGATAGATTACATTGTGACCTGACAAGGTCAACTTTTAAAAAATTTACCTCGGGCCAAGCATTTGGTGACCCAGGATAGTTCTAGTTGCATAAAAGGGCAACGCGACCAGACGAGAAGAACACAGTGGTGGCAACTGCTCGTCTTATTCCCTTTTAATCAAGAAGTTATTAGCATATCATTGCTGATGACCTCAGATGAATTCAGATGACCTTGTAGAAAATCTGAGTAAACAATTGCACCTTGATCATCAAGACATAAGCTTAAAAATTAACATGATTCTGGAAAGAATTTAGCCTGATCCAATGCTTATTTTTCTGAAAAGGAAGCAGTCTTTAGTTTTCCCTTCGACTTATATATGGGGAATGGTTCAGAAAAATGACCTGACCTTTGGGAACTTTGTCACCCGATACGAAAAATCCGAGGAATATCGAATTGTAGTACTGATATCCGTATTGAAGATTCCTGCCAAGTTTTTCAAGTTCTTTCGGAAAAAGGATTTGTGGCTTTGGCACCGAACACCAAACACTTTTTAAGGTAAGGTCACTTGACATGAACTTGTGACCTGACCTGAGATGACCTGAAGTCAAAACTTCTCCAAAAGTGTGGGTAATTGATGCCCAAACAGGTGTACGAAATTTGGCGGCGCTGTGCGCCGCCGTTTTTCCGCTACTCCTGAAAAACCTGAGGGGGCGGAAATCACCCTCCCCCTGCAGTGCGCGGGTTAATGTTTCCCATGCATGCCATAACAATGATGAGGATGTCTGAAATTAAGTTGGCATAGTCTGCACTTCTGTAGCCAGTGGCAAATAAGTGGATTTTGATGTATATTCCTTTGTATGTATCATGTTGTTTTATATAGTTGATGCAATACCTACTTATTTATACAAATATGTTTCTTTCACAGACAACTTTTTTCAGGTAATTCAAACAAACCTTCAAAAGAAAGCAAAATGGCCGGAATCGTAGCCAAACTGCCAGCGATGGGAACCAGTAAGTAGTCTTTTGTTTTCTGTGTTTATTTTTGTCCCTGTCTAGCGACTCTAGCGTCGGCAATTTAACTGAGTATATGCGTGCTGGATGTCACCCCCTCGGTTTTTCGGTAATAGCTTGCGTATTTATCAACCGATTGCGAAGAGAACTTGACCTGTTTTCAAGTCATTTCAGGCGCAATCGTGTCCAATAGTATCGATGCTTGTAACTTGTGCACTTTCTGAATGATTGTTGTTCAGGATCATATGCACAGGTGTTAACAGGTTACATTTACGTTTTCCACTTTCCACATGACTAATGACCCTGGACACCTGATAACCCATGACTTTAAAATTAGGCATTAATGGCTTCCTCTTATCACAAGCAAAACCAGTGTCCTAGGATTGGAAATTTTATGTGTAAAGCGTCACTCTACAAAGGATAATATTGCACTCCTTATGCCCAATTTGAAAGGTTATTTTCCACTCTTTTTCACTTTTGATGTTATTTTTCACTCTTTTTAACTTTTCAGATTATTGTTTTTTGTTTTTTATTTGAATACCTATATGAAAAGTCCTTAAAATTGATTAAGTGTTGTTTGATAGCAAGACATATAAAGTCTTGAAAAGGGCTCTTTTTTAGGTAGAATTTTCCACTTGGCACTCTGGCTCTAAAGTAATCCTAGGACACTGAGCAAAACACTCGTTTTAAATAGAAGCTACTCAATTAGGGGCGAAACGCCAGGGGGTCGTGCCCCTCTCTGCACGGTCACGTAGGTGTCGGACTCGGTACTGGCGAGGGTTAAGTGACTCATAGACCACTCCTATGATATATAAAAGGAATAGTTCACATTGAAAGTTCTGGAATTTTCCAGTGATAGGTATGTTGAGATGAAAAACTAATTTGACATTGATTTGGATAATATATTGACATCCGTGGGGTAATGAGCAAATTTCTTCTCATATAACTATGACGTCATGGAATGTATGACTTTATACCAGTGGTTTCTCATCCGTAAAGTACAGTCACTGACAAGGGTCGGCCACGCCGTGCAGATGCGAACATAGACATTTGTTTGGACGATAGATGGATATCCATCGAAATAATGGACATAGAAACATCACTTTTCTCCTTCATGTCCGTAAAAAGCTTCATGGCAATATACTATGACGTCATGCATATGGACCTTGACCCGTGGTCAAATTTTCGATTTGACAAAATTTATATTATTCGAACCGCAATGACGAGAGAAACACGATGGTATCAAAATAATTGCTTTATATGTTTTAGATTAAAAGTTATCAACGAACAAACTTTTGCTGAAAAACATTCTTTTTAAAACATTTGGTGACCTCTACAGCCCAAACCAATGAACTGAGGTCATTTCTGATGCCATGATGGCGTAAGACAATTCAAACTGCT
>VOPJ01015510.1:0-33963 GCA_014673585.1 Semibalanus balanoides
AAACTCGAATTTCTCTGTGATTCGACCTCAGTGGTTGTTTTAACTTTTACCATACATAATTGCAATGCTAAGCAGCCAAAATGGCTATCTCAACTCAAATATGATGTTAAGGTGGCAGTGTCCCTTTAAGTTCGAAACGATGCGTGATGCAAATTTGCATGGGTAAGTGACTAGTGTTATCAGTGCAGTGGTTCATTAACACGGTGGCAAAGGTTTCCTTATCTCAGGAGTGCTTGTACCAGAAGCATATATAATATTTATTTTTGAAGTAGGTATTATTTTATCTGACTCTCCTTGAATAGTTGGAAGAAGAGTTATTGAAATTACATTTATAATTTGTTTAAGCAAAAAGATTAATTTGCGATCACATTTTTTAAAATATCAATTCACAGTTTATGGTTGCAAGGCTGCAAGGGTTATTTAAACCCCATGCCAGGTCAATATTGTATGATGCATGTGCTTTACTCCCCTACACTTTAGGTATTGTATGTCCATGAAGTAAGCGACTTATTCAGCGACTTATTCAGCGACGGATTCAGAATTGACCCAAACCTCGGTTATAGGTTAACACTGACACGCTGATAACGATGTGGCCGTCATTTTGCAGTTCAAGGTCACCTTGAAGGTCAAATTCAAGGTCAAGGGACGTGGTAGGTACTGCATTTACATTACGTCTATAATTTATTGCCGGATCCTTTCCAAAGGGGTCTCAGCTGATAGACAGGGGCCAGGGCCCATATCCAACGTTCGTGATCATGACCTCAATCATGACCTTTGATCTTAGAGGTTAAATTTCAGGTCAAAAGACGGGGTACCGCATAGTGTCCCGAAATTATTGCCAGATCCTTTCCAAAGTGGTCTCAGATGATACACAGGGCCCATATCTAACATCTGTGACCGTGACCTCAACCGTGACCTTCGACCTTGGAAGTTAAATATTGGAAGTTAAATTCGAGGTGAAATGACGGGGTACTGCATAACGTCCCAAATTTATTGCCGGATCCATTCCAAGTGGTCTCAGATCACGGGTGAAGTTTCCCTTTCAAATGGTTGGGCCACTGCCCCACTGACTTCCCGCTTTTCCACACCAACTTTTGTCAGATTTAAACCTTTCCTGACAATAAAATAACCTTTGTTAATTTCAACCATGCAAAACAACCGGGAAATGTGATATTTTGACCCACCACCTTTTTCTGAAAAGCTCCACCAATGTCTCAGATGATGGTCAGGGCCAGGCGCGGATCCAGGATTTCGGTCAGGGGGGGCGCAATACAAAAAGTTGCGCTCTCCGGCGCGCCCGTAGGGCGCGCCATAGGAATGACCCGGCTCAGGGGGGGGGGGGGCGCCCAAAGCGCCCCCTGGATCCGCGCCTGAGGGCTAATATCTAACGTCCGTGATCGTGACCTGAACCCTGACCTTTAATTTTGGAGGTCAAACTCGAGGTCGAACGACGAGGTACCGGATAACGTCCTGAATTCATTGCCAGATCCTTTCCAGAGTGGTCTCAGATAATAGATGGGGCCAATATCGTCTGAGATACTTTGGAAAGGATCCAGCAAGAAATTCGCGACGTTATGCGGTACCCCGTCGTTTGACCTCGAATTTTATATCTAAGGTCAAAGGTCACGGTTTAGGTCACGGTCACGGACGCTTGATATGGGCCCTGTCTATCTTCTGACACTACTTTGGAAAGGATCTGGCAATAAACTCAGGAAGATATTCGGTCCCGGTCGTTTTACCTCAAATTTACCCTCCAAGGTCAAAGGTCACGGTTAAGGTCACGTTCACCGACGTTAAATATGGCCCTGTCTATCATTTGAGACCACTTTGAAAATGATTCAGCAAAAAAGTCGGGATGTTTTACGGTACCCCGCAATTTGACCTCAAATTTGACGTCCAAGGTCAAAGGTCACGGTTGAGATCATGGCCACGAACATTAGATATGGACCCTGTCTATCATCTGACACCACTTTGGAAAGGATCCGGCAATAAATTTGGGACGCCTTGCGGTACCCAGTCGTTTGACCTCGAATTTAACCTTGGATGTTACCTTGAACTGCAAAATAAATGTCATATTCGTGATCAACGTACCAGTATTGAATTCAAGCAGAGGTTTAGGCCAATTCTGAATCCGTCACTGAATAAATCGCTAACTTCACGGACTTAGGTATAGTTAAAACAGAATAAGTACTCAGGGTAAGTCGACATTTTACATGCCGAATGAGGTCTTAGTGAGCGTGCAACTGCATAAAAAAGCTTACCAACGACGATAATTGACCATCAGGCATCACATAAACATTTGATCATCTCGTCCATAGTTTATAACAGCAGCCCTTTCCGTGGCTACCAGAACACATTACACACCGCCTGTCATCGATTAAGACTCGTCGGTTTCCCTCGCTCCAGCCAACTAACGCTGCCGCCTGCTTCGACACCCAGGCCGTGACCTGGTGACCTGTCTGTCAGTGACCTGGTGACCTGTCTGGCAGTGACCTGGTGACCTGTCTGGCAGTGACCTGGTGACCTGTCTGGCAGTGACCTGGTGACCTGTCTGACAGTGACCTGGTGACCTGGTGACCTGGTGACCTGTTTGACAGGGACCTGGTGACCTGTCGGGCAGTCCTGGTGACCTGACTGGCAGTGACCTGGTGACCTGTCTGGCAGTGACACTCACAAAGCCACGCTCACATCCTTCCGACCCTCCAGGAGCCACCCGGCCGAGGGACGTCGCTTTCGTCCCATGTGACGCCGTTACATCTTATCCCGACCCCCGGGCCATGACCTCCTCATCCGGCGGGCGTCACGTGCCACTTCCGGCGGAAGTTAGTCTCGGGCGCCGTCACCCGACGCTGACCTCCACGGGCCGTCTGTTAGGGTTGGCCCCGTGACTCGAAGGTCCGGGTCTCTCCGGCTCAACGTGTGCTCATCGGTCACCTGATCACCGTTCTGGCGTGGCTGGCCGACAGAAATGCGACGTTATGTACTGCGCGACGTCCTCCACAGCAGCTCCAGGCGCGGATCCAGGATTTCGGTCAGGGGGGGCGCAATGCAAAAAGTTTCGCCCTCCGGGCGCGCCATAGGCGAGACCCGGTTCAGGGGGGCAAGCGCCCCCTGGATCCGCGCCTGGGCTCTACAGCGGCTCTACACTCTACAGGACTGTCTGCCGATGGCGAGAAACTATACACACCGTGCGACATCCTGCGGCGGCTCCACTGGCGAATCCAGGGAGGGAGGGGCGGGGGAGGGATCAGGGGGCAAATGCCCCCCAAAACCACATGAAATCGGCGCACAATTACGCAATTCCTGGTGTAGGACATATATGCAACCTTTACAAAGGAACGTTTATTTTAAGACAGTCTAGCAATGCATAAGGGAGCGAAATTCGATGAGTGTTTCGAATTTTGAGTTGGGGAGGGGGGTCTTTATAACATTCTACGACTGTCTGTGTCAGCCGATGGCAAAACCACTCAACACAGCCGTCGTGTACTCCATGCTGAATCAGTGGCAGCGGCAGGTATTTTCGGATGGGGGGGGGGGCAGAGAAACCCAGTGCACCCCTAGAATAAAGCGCCCCCCAAAATGCGAAAAATGACATCTCTTCGGATTTAGGTCGCAACATTTTACCAGCAAAACGACTTTTTGAGCATTGACCGAGCAGGCGCGCTCTGGTAAAGCTAAAACAGGTTTGAAATATGAAACGGTACGGGAGCACACGTGCGCATTCACTGTGTCCCAATAATATTAATGAGTAGCACATTGAATAGTTAAAGTTTTACCGTGGTTATATATATCCTGGTATGCATACTGCATAATTTTAGATACAGCCCTCAGCTGAATGGAGATGTTAAAAGTAGATGCTGCTTCCCTGGGACAAACTACATAAAAATAGCATGCACTTAAGTTACAAATTTACATTTGTATGTATTTATCTGGATTTGTCTGTGACACAGTTATTGTTTCTAATTGATTCCTTAAATTTAAAGTCAAAGAACAATTTTGCATATTTCAAAAATTAAATTATGTGGAATACATTTATTTATTTATTTCTGGACCTATGACTTGTTTACAAATAAACATTCATACTAGAGATAGTGATGGGCCATACTGTTCCGTCACCGTATGTCGGTACATATTTATAAATAAATATGTACTAACATATGGTGACGGAGCAGTATGATCCATCACTATCTCTGGTTTGAATGTTATTTGTAAACAAGTCATAGGTCCAGAAATGAAGTAAGTGCTCCAAAAAGCGTGACAACTGACAACGTCCCTGATTGGTTAAAAAAAACAGGGGCGGTCTAGGCGTGTTTCTTTGGGGAAGGGGGCAAATCATGCTTCCAAAAAGTTTTTGAATGGTGTGCGGGGGGTGGGGGATAGCAGGCTATGAGCCGTCAATTCAGCATTACAGCATTACGACAAACCAATAATGATGACGATGGAGTGTTATGACAATAGTCGATAGTAGCAGATGTGAGGCCGCGAAGCGGCGTGACTTTTTCATTTAAGGTCCAAGAAAATGTCATTTTGATATTGAAACTAACCGTGAGTGGAGCCAGGCCTCAGGTAACCCCTTTTCCTGGTTACGCATCTCGGTATGATGCAAAATATTGGTCACTGTGATCAGATATTACCGCCAGGGAGGGCCTCTATTAGCCACTTAATGAAATTAATTTTCCCATTTTCCAAATTCGTATAACAATTGTTAGACTTGTGTCATGCCGCAAAATTGTTTTATTTATACTGTGGATAGCTGGATTTTGACTGCTGCAAAGACATTTTTACGATAAATTTGCAGAGGCTGACCGTTTGTCCAACTTCTTTTCTTTTAGGGGGGGAGGAAAATAATATTTCAAGGACCTTTGGGGGACATGCCCCCCTGGATCCGCCCTTGAATGAAACAAATCGCATACACTTAGTAAATACCGACTGTACGTCGTCGTCCTTGGCGAAGTTAATCAACGGAATGCATCACGGTTTTCTGAAACGTTTATTGATAGATTAGGATAACGCGGTGTAATAAATGTGGTCTTGTGTGGCATTGTAGTATAATTTAATAACGTTTGGTTCGCACAATAGATGGGAAGACATATAATAACTTATTTAAAATAAGTTGTGAAACACTAAATAGTTTCGCCGTCCGGGCCAGCTTAACTGCCGATTTCATTGCACTTTTCAAAATTGCTTGTTGAACGTTTAATAGAAGTTTTGCGTAGCATATTCGTAAAGAAAGAGTGCATGAAACATATCATATTCCTTCATGGTAAATAACAATGCGTAAGCAGGCTAATATTCGCTCCGACAGTGAAATAGTTACCAAGTATGTACTTGTGAGTATCGACCGTTATAAGCATGGAACGCTAATCAATTTTAACTTGAAAAAGGCACGTAGTCAGAAATTCGTTCAGGGGGTGGCGCTTCGAAAAGGCCCCTTCCCGAGCGTTGAAAGTGCCCCCTTCCCAAGCGTTGAAAGGGCTAAACAAAACGGATGAAAAGGCACGTTACAAGGATGGAGAATGCAGTATGACATGTATGGCATGGGCCATACCAACTTTGGAACCAGCGACACCAAATTGGAATCAGCTATACCATTTTCGAATATTTTTTAGGCTCAAGACCTGGAACTCTGAAATAAATTGCGCCGCACAGGCGGCACAGCGGCGCAAAAGTTTTGAAGTTTTTATGCCCTGGATATGCATTCGTATTGCGTATATTGCGTCGTAATTGCGTATGGTGCGGACCTCTGATTTTTTTGATTTTTTTTTGGGGGGGCAAAGACATGTTTTTCCCACCTCTTTCGATGGGGGAACTGCCCCCAGACCCCCGCTTCCGCCGCCACTGTACTGAATCATGAGGCGCATGCATTGTTATGAAGGAGGCTGCTGACTGGTGTCAGCTTTCAGTTGAAGGAAGTCGGGGTCGTGGGTGAGACAAGTCAGAACCAAGCATGTCTATTGTTTATCGTGCAGGTCTGCATCGTAACTGACGGTGCCGCATGTTTGCGCGGTATTCGCGCTGCAGACGACTGCTGCTCGTTTGCGTGCAGCCCAGTTTATCGTACCAGACTTAATGTATTAAAGTATCATTGTTTCGGATCACGATAACAAAAGTCGCATTAAGACGCCTTCATGGCTTTGCTCTGATCAAACACTTAAACGACTGCCATGGAAAGCACTCCAAGTCACAGGTACTAAGCGCTGGACTTTATATGGGCGCCACGAAAACGGGGAGAGATGTTCACACGCGGCCGAGTCGCAAACTGTAGCTGAGTTTAAGTATCACGGGTGCTACAGCACATCGAAAACCAGTGTCATGTCGCCTGCTATTACCGTCAATCCAATGTGACTCGCAACTACCAGCATGATTACAAAACGCCTCAGATTAAATAAAACTAAAGATGAACAGCTCAACGTATCGTTATGAAATCTGAAGAGGTGCCCAATGGTTTAAACTTCCGTAGCAACTAGCATGCATATCCCGACATGGGAAAGCACATCTATTTTTGAGACGCCTGCCTTGCGCTAATCCGCAGCGACAGGCAGTTTTCTGCACCACTGGTCGTATTAACTGCACTGGAGCGCTCTGCGCTAGCGGGAACAGCAGCTGGCCACCTCAGAATAACTGTTGATCCACCGTGCCCCAGGGCAACCGCCGCCGCCGGCCCAGGTCAGGTTATATAAACCTACTCAGCTGACAGCTCGCACGACAGGTCTCAGGATATCATGAACTTACGGAGCAGCACGCGACCCAACGTGTGTATTGTGGAGTTTGAGGCTGTCAGACACTCAGACGCATGGGAGGGACGATAATTATGGTGGCATTCGCGTGCATTGTTACTTGAATTGCGATGGCGACCAGGAAAGTCCTGAAGACATGCCTGGTCTCGAAAACGTGTCAGTGACGCGGTTGCTTATTGGCGATGTATTGTACATATTTACTGAATTCCAGACATCCATTCGGCGAATTCTCTCATGCTTGTAGCGCAGCTCACTTACTTATGTATTGAATGAGTCTATCCAATTTACAATGAACCATCTTAGATACGTAGTACATTCCATTAAGTAGGCATTCCTTAAACCGTTTTCATCGTAACACCCTTTTGATGCAAAATCAATGTCATGAATGACGTGAGCGCAACTTCAATTAGTTATGCTTTTCGATTTTACTCAAAGCCGTCAAAACAATTTAACAAAATCAATAATGTTTCGCACCAAGGACAAAACGTCTTCCCAAAAACAATCGGATCATTTCAAGCCTCTTAAACTGACAGCGTTAACGAAATGAAGAAAGAGAAACGACTCAGCGTGCACCAAATTCATACCTTAACAGGCCAACATGACATTAAAGCAGCTAAACGACGCATTTAGTTTGAAGCTATTGAAATAAATATATTTATAAAACAATTATATTTTACACCACAAAGCCTTGGGCAGCGTACACGGCAATATATTAACATGATGGGTAAACGAAACCATGTTTCGTGGACGATAGCATTGACGTTTCCACAACGTTAGCGTTTCTACGAAATAAGTGCACATTAATAACAAAATAGCAAGTGATGATGATAATTCTAGTTTTAGGGCGCATAGACCGTTTTTTGTCACTTGGCGCCCATGATATAGCAAGTGAGTGGAACTCAATGACATAGACGATGAGGTGGATACGCGCAAAAACAACTCTGTTGCCCTTCTAATTACATTACACATAGATACAGTGTTTACTTCGCAGCTAGTGACCATATATAACATAACAAGTGCAAGTCTGAAAGTGACGTCTCCAGCAGTAATCCATGCCGGCTTAGCATTCAAAATTACATACCAACACGACACGAGCCTGAACTTGCAAGCCATCACCACAATCCTCCCACATCTCAGCCACCAGGCAGACACACACACACACACACTCCTCCAACACTCCACCCCTCCCCCACGCATCACTCACACCCCTCATAAGTCAGCTCACCGAACACAGAGTCCATACATCGTCCTCCGACATAATCATCTCCTGAGAGTGACACGCCAAACAGGAGATCTGGAACGCGGGGCAGCACAGCGGCGTCTTTGTTCCGAGAGCAGGTCGAGCCACAGGCACGTCCGCTCCTCCCATTCACATCCTCTAAACCAGAGACAATGCCGTCCGTCACTTCACCGCTACCGCCCTCGTTATCATCTCCGCCATCGCTGACACCGACGTCGTCATGGGAGGCTACCACATCCAGAGGAAGAGCATGAGTGATCTTATCATGAACAACACGAACAAGTCTCAATACGGAGTACCATACGAGACGATATCGGTTATAATAACCGCTTCCCGTCGCATTTCGTGACGTCTTACTGCCACTGAAACAGAAGCCACGTGCTCGGAGTCGGAATGCGTTCCACTACTACGACGAAACCTCGTTTCATTTCGAAGGCACGGTGTTGCATTGCTATGAACGCCGCGTTCCATTTCCGAGGATGCTGCGTTCCATTTCCGAGGATGCTGCGTTCCATTTCCGAGGATGTTGCGTTCCATTTCCGAGGATGTTGCGTTCCATTTCTGAGGATACTGCGTTCCATTTCCGAGGATGTTGCGTTCCATTTCCGAGGATGTTGCGTTCCATTTCTGAGGATACTGCGTTCCATTTCCGAGACCTGAACCGCCGGTTCTCGGGCGGACGTGGTCCATCTCCTCAGTCCTCGATGAGCCGTCAGCGAAACCTCAGTGGGTTCTCAGTGGGTTCTCAATGAGTTCTCGGCCAGTCCTCCATGAGTCCTCGGTCATTTCTCAATGAACCCTGACTCAGTCCTCAACACGATCTCAATGAGACCTCGGTCCGTCCTCAATGAGTCCCGAGTCAGTCCCGAGTCAGTCATCAGTACGATCTCAGTGGGTCTTCAGTGAGTCCTCAGTCAGCCTCCTCAGTGAAACCTCAGTCAGCCTCCTCAGTGAAACCTCAGCCAGCCCCCTCAGTGAAACCTCAGTCAGCCTCCTCAGTGAAACCTCAGTCAGCCCCCTCAGTGAGATCGAGCGATCTCGGAGAAGAAGCGGAGGAGGTCGTCGATGGTGAACTCGAGGGTGATCATGGCGCCCGGGTAGCAGCGTTGGATCATCTCCTCAATCGACTTGTACTGCCGGATGAACTCCTCCTGCATAGCTCGCCACACCACCTGTCGGCAAGACGAGCAGTCAGAAGGAAGACAATCGAACAAGAAGGAAGATAGAGTTGGGAAACATCACTGGGTGAGTGACAGTCATGTCTATGGGTCCAAGCTAGGGAACACGGACCCAATAATCCAGGGAGATCCCACCTCTTTTTTGGCGACTGGTGAATATACGATGTCCAAGTATCGAGCATAGGCATGATCAATATCTATTTCTTTCTGAATGGTTCCGGGTACACAAAATTTACCATTCGCGCTTTATGTGTAGCCAGAAGATCGCCCCGAAGCCATTTGCATTTTGCAGTGATCTGAATGGAGTGCTCAGGGATGCCCATTGATGCCACATTCACAGCCTGATGCGATAATTCGCTGCCTTTGATGCCTGGCGTCAGTGCATTTTATATGTAGTTGGAGATCCTCGCCAAGCGACCAAATACCGTCCAGATTCCAGGAATCGGACTCCGATATGATTAGTTCCGATATTTCACACACATGTCTGGTAAGCCACAATCAATAAGTATTACTCTGATAAATTGGTTGAGGAGTGTCATTGATGATGACATGTTGAGTTTAGGTGATATGCGTGCCGCCAGTTTGGGATATGTTGGGCTCTTGGGAGCTTACACTGAAAAGGGGACACAAGGTTAGGATTTACTGAAGTATAAATACAAAATAACCGTATCGTCGTGCAACGATTGACGACAATACGATCGCGGCCCACACAAATCGATAAGTCGCACTAGGAACCACCTGCCACCGGCTCCTCCACTCACGCGACCCCCCCCCACCAGCTGGCGCATCAGGCACATCCGTCCCCCCGGCTGGCCATCACGGCACTCCCCCCCACAGCTGGGCCTATCAACGGACTCCTCCGCCCAAGCTGGCCATCACGCCACCTTTTTCCCCCCCCCACAGCTGGGCCAATCACGGCACTCCTCCCCCAAGCGGGCCCATCACGCACTCCCCCCCCAGCTGGGCCATCACGCACTCCCCCCCACAGCTGGGCATCACGGCACTCCCCCCACAGCTGGGCCCATACCGGCACCCCCACAGCTGGGCCCATCACGGCAACTCCCCCCCACAGCTGGGACCAATCTCACGCAACTCCCCCCCACAGTGCTGGCCTTCACGACTTCCCCCCCCACAGCTGGCCCAGCACGCATCGCCCCCCACAGCTGGGGGCCATCACGGCATCCCCTCCCCCCACAGCTGGGCCCATTCACGGCACTCCCCCCCCCCAGCTTGGGCCCATCACGCGGCACTCCCCCCCAACACTGGGGCCCAGTCACGGCACTCCCCCCCACAGCTGGCCTATCACGGCACTCCTCCCACATGGGAGCCCCTTTCACGCACTTTCCCCCCACAGCTGGGTCCCATCACGGCAGCCGCCCCACATGGGCCCATCACGGCACATCGCACACGACACGCGGAAAATAGCTCACAAAAAGCGCCGCCGCCGCTCCTGGCGCAACGTCTGACGCGCTGGCGTGCGATGTGTGTGTGGGGGATGTGGGGGGCAGCCACAGCGCGTGACAGCGCCTCAGTCTGACAGACCGCACGCACCACACCGATACAGGAATCTGACGACAGAGTGACGGAAGTGACGGCGACGGGACGATGGCAGAGGGTGCTGAACTGCTGAGCTGAGAGTCCCGACAGTGCCACTAGGAGTGTCGGCAGGACGGAACCACGTCGGCTGAGCAGTAGGGGAGGCGAAGTTCTCGATATAGGTTTGATTTTGGGACGAAATGAGGCGGATGGAGAAATTTAGGTGATTTAAGCTTGGCGCCTTTAGAGAAAACCGTAGAACATTTATCCTTGTAAGGAAGATAAAAATACTGAAGATTCATTTGTTTACTATTCTGATTTAGAATGGGCTTTATCTGGCGTTGGAATACTGAAAGACATTAATTCACCCACTTCGTGAATTATTTTACATCAGTGTTGATGATGATGATTTGGGCTTAGGGGCGCCTCAACTCAATGGTTATGTGGCGCCCGTTATTCGACATCGGCCGAGCAATATGTAAACCGTCCACCCCTGCAGCTCAGTTGGGAGAGCTGGGCTTCATAGGATTTCACCTAGTGCGCCCGACCGGGTTTGAGTCGTTTCGGCGCTCGCTCTGGGGTGACCTGCACCCGGTGGCAGAGATAAGTTCAAGGTCATGTGACGCCAGAGGGCGGGGCGAACCGTGTCCTGCCCAGGTATGACGGACGCGTACAACTTTCGCCTCTACATGTTGTCAGCAGCTTCTGCCGGCCTGCAACAAGCTCCACTTAGGGCGGTACCTGACCTCGGAAATCCATCGATTTAGAAGACTCGGACTTTACTGATAAACAAATGCAAATTACCTCTGGTTATCAAACGCTGAAAAACAAAGCAATGGCACAAATAAGCAAAAAAAAATATCAAAAAATCAAAAAAAATCGCAAGCTCCAATTAGTGACTCTCGTAAAACATTGAGCAATAATTAGGTATTCGAGATTGATATTCGAGCCCTATTGTTCAAGAGCAGTAGACTTGTTTGAATGTATACCGTTTGCATAAACGTTTTTTTCTGGCCGTTTCGTTCAGTTATTGGCTGACAGTTGACAGTTCAGTTGACATTACTCGCAGTCGCAAGCTCAATGAGGCGAGATGAAATGTCCTTTTTCATGATGAAAAGTTGTGGATTCCAATAGCTGTCAATGATTCACCTATTGAATCACAGTTACAGCATAATTAATTCAGTCAAATATAATGAATACGCTCAGACCAAAATGGTCGAAAATGAAGAACCATAATTCAAAAAGACGAGCACACATTTCAAGCTGAGGTGACATTTAGACATTTGGTAAACATTGCATATTCATAGGACACTTCAACGGTGCCGCGAATCCAACTAAGCCCACTCAAGTATAATCAATTACTGCAGTCACTCCTAGTTGTGACCTTCCTGGTTCACAGAACAAATCCCTTTGTTAACCGTTTCCTAACATTCACCGCAAACATCGCTGACCGTGACCATGGTCCACATAAACTAACCCGTCCAAGCCCTGCCAATAATAACAGGCCTGACCGCGACCGGGACCTCCACGGGCCGTATCTCGAACGCGCAGGCAGCCCTCCCCCACATATTCCTTACTACCGCTGTCGCCAACCGTACCGCCACCACTGCCATGGCCGCTACCACCGCCGCCACTGCCGTGGCGACTACCACAGCCGCCACTGCCGCTTCTACTGTCACCACCGCCGCTGCCGCTGCTACTGTCACCACCGCCACTGCCGCTGCTACTGTCACCACCGCCGCTGCCGCTTCTACTGTTACCACCGCCACTGCCTCAATCGCCGCAGGACAACAAGAGTGTTGACCGCCTGCGGGTCACTGCCTGCCCCCCGGGGAGTGTCTGGGGAGGGTCAGAGCCTGACCTCTCCTGCCGCCGCCGCCGCCAGCTCCAGCCGCGACAGGCCACACTTCACCCTGTTGTTGTTGTTGTTGATGTCGGCTCGGGTTGAGTGCGCACTGAACGGACGGCGGCTCCGGTGGCCGGCCCGCTGCCAAGAGGCGAGTTTCAGTCACCGACGGCGGCGCCTCCACAGGCCGACGGCGACTGCCATGCCAGCTTGCACAAGCCACTGATGACAGCGACGAGGACGACGGCCAAGCCGACTGGCGCGGAGCGGGTAAATATTTGTCTGAGGCGTCATTACGCATACGATTAACGCCAGTTGACACAGCCCACACTAATAGCGCCGCCTGGTGACAATATTATTGAAGGCATCGATTATTTCCTACAGCGTTTATCCAGATGACAACGAATGTTTCAGTTTGTCTTTATGCTCAAGGCGCACTGTCGGAGCAAGCGGTTCAACACGTACTTAAATGGGCCTGGCGCTGGAACCTAAAAAGCGAACTTATCCGCTGGCGAAGATCAAAGTTCACCTCGAGCTCTAATCAACGTCATCAGTAAAGTCTGCGGGCCTCCAATACCCAATTTATCATCATCCGATGTCTTCCGATCTCATAACTGCACAGTTCACCGCACTGACAGCTCAGCCAGCGGAGATATCCGCCCAAACGAGCAGCGACTCTACGACTTAGCGACCAATTTTGCCGGCGAGTCTTTGACAAATCCGCTGCAGATTTGCCGCACTCGGGACAGAGCGCGGGCGGCGCGCGTGATATTTCCTCCGCCACAGCTGTGCCGGGGCCAGCTGTCCCGAGTCAGTGTCCCGGGGCGTCGAACTGCTGCCACGAGCCACGAGCCGTCGCGACGCCGTGCCCGCGACTCGGGCCCAGAAAAACACCACCATCGCTGCATCGCTGCTCAGAAAATACACCAGCAAATCATCGCAGTGGGACGGCGCATTGCATGACAAAGCGGAGTAATGATACGGTTAACACAAACACAGCTTCGATGCCTTTGTCAGGGGGACGTAGGTCTGTCGAGTCTGGGTAATGGGTCGCAAGTCATATTACCATTGGGACGGTAATCACTCGAGTGTGTCCCCGAACACGCCGCTGATCCACCGAACACACACCAAACACACGCCAAACACACGCCAAAAACACGCCAAACACACGCCAAACACACGCCAAACACACGCCAAACACACGCCAAACACACGCCAAACACACGCCAAACACACGCCAAACACACGCCAAACACACGCCAAACACACGCCAAACGCACGCCAAACGCACGCCGAACACACGCCGAACACACGCCGAACACACGCAGGTGGCTACACATATCACAGGTCAGGAAAAGAACGGGACTGGGTGGGGCGGGCCGGAGCAGAACATAATGGGACGTGGTGGGACACATCGGGACGGAACGGGGCAGGGAAGGACGGAGCAGGGCGGGACGGTACGGATCAAAACGGAGCGAAACGAACCGAAACGGACCGGTACGGAGCGAAACGGACCATGGCGGAGCGAAACGGACCGGTACGGAGCGAAACGGACCATGGCGGAGCGAAACGGACCGGTACGGAGCGAAACGGACCATGGCGGAGCGAAACGGACCGGTACGGAGCGAAACAGACCATGGCGGAGCGAAACGGACCGGTACGGAGCGAAAGGAACCATGGCGGAGCGAAACGGGACGGGGCGGAGCGGACCAGAGCGGACCAGAGCGGACCAGAGCATGCCAGCGACAGAGGGCGGCGGCAGGATGGCAGGAAACTGTGCAGTTGACATTGGCCCGGCTCAATGACCGCTGAAGGTGATATTTCCAGAATTCGTAAAGACACAATCCCGTTAGTTGACTTGAGATGACTGCTCAAGTCTCACATCTAGATCAGCAAGGAAACGAACTCATATTTGATAGTAATTTTTTTTTTAATTTATCTAAAATGTAACATTTACCCAAATACCAGCAGACTTGTGCGTGATCCACAGGAATCAAATCTAGATCACGAGACGATTCGTTTTGAGCTGGAATCGGAAATCGGAATTCATTCCATTTGGCATCTTTGTGGAACGGAATGTGAACCAATAATTTCAGAAAATTGATGAATCGATCAATGGGCATTTCAGGTGATTCCGTATCATTTTTGTAAACATCACTCTGAATATGAATTTAAGCTTTTCTGAAGGATATTCGTTTCTTTGGGCATGCATAGCTGAAGCAAAGCCAGACGATGATGTTTTGGCTAATGAGGGCCAATAGTAATACACATGATGTGTTATTACACTTATGTAGGTGGATGCATCCAACGATCTTGGCTTATTGCAATGCTATGCTTATTGTACGATACATTCCATAATATGTAATATTATATCTTATAAGACATTGATTTCCTTGTGCATCATAGGCATTGCAGAACGCAGCATGCAATATGTCCATGCATCATGATTATATAGATAGATATGCATAGATATTATATTTCTGTACCTAGATATTATATTTTTGAACCTAGATACTATATTTGTGTAAACCTTCATGAGATTTTGACGTTTTTGAATCGTTACGATTTTGCAGCACAGGCTTGTTTGTCAACACAGCTCATTCGATTATTTGAAGCTTAACATAAAAATAGCCATATAAAATACACCTGTGTAAAAAAATGCTACTCATGCCATTTGTACAACATGTACAGTCTCTCTTGAAAGTATCTACCCAAGGCGTGCGGCGCTCCACCGAACTAATCAAAACACTTTGAGGGCCCCAGCACACTCGGGGTCGGACGGCTAAACCGGTCCGGTCCGGGAGGGGAGGGTGGCCGATCAGCTCCCGTGTCACCAACCCTCTCTTCCCCACCCACCAGATGCGCGCCTGCTCGTGTTTCAGCACTCGAATTTGAAGTTGGTCTGCTGTGGCATTTGTAGTAGCCTGGGTCTCAGAGCTGTCATCGCATGACGTGATATTCAAATATTGAAACAACGAGAAGAGAGAGAGAGAGAGACGAGACGAGGGAAGAGAGAGAGGATCGAGAGAGGAGGAGAGAGAGAGAGAGAAGAGAGAGCGAGAACGGAGAGCAGAGCGAGGCTTAGAGCGAGAAGCCGAGAGCAGAGAGCGAGAGCAGAGCGAGAGCTAGAGCGAGACGACCGAGCGAGAGCGAGAGCGAACGCGAAGCAAGCCGAGACGAAAGAAGCCAGGGAGCGAGAGGCGAGAGCGAGAGCGAGAGCGAGAGCACAGCAGAGCGGAAGCGGAGCGAGAGCGGAGCAGAGAGCAGAGAGCGACAGCGAGAGCGGAGCAACGAGAGCGAGAGCAGAGCGAGAGCGAGAGCGAGAGCGAAGAGCGAGAGCGAGAGCAGAGCAGAGACGAGCGGAGCGAGAGCGGAGAGACGACGAGCGAGCGAGCGAGAGGCGAGGCGAGAGCGAGGCGAGAGCGAGAGCGAAGCGAGGCGAGGACGAGAGCGAGAGCGAGGCGAAGAGCGAGAGCAAGAGAGCGAGAGCGAGAGCGAGAGCGAGAGCGAGAGCGAGAGCGAGAGCGAGAGCGAGAGCGAGAGCGAAAGCGAAAGCGAGAGCGGAAGCGAGAGCGAGAGCGAGAGCGAGAGCAGAGGCCGAGAGCGAGAGCCGAGAGCGAGAGCGGAAGAGCGAGAGCAGAGCAGACGAATGGAGCGAGAGCGAGGCGAGACGAGAGCGAGAGCGAGACGAGAGCGAGAGGCGAAAGCGAGGCGAGAGCGAGAGCGAGAAGCACGAGAGCGATAGGGCAGCAGAGCGGAGGCAGAGAGCGAGATGCGAGAGCGAACGAGAGCGAAGGCGAGAGCGAGAGCGAGAGCGAGAGCGATGAGCGACGAGCGAGAGCGAGAGCGAGAGCGAGAGCGGAAGAGCGAGAGCGAGAAGCGAGAGCGAAGCGGAGCGAGACGCGACGAGAGGCGAGACTGAGAAGCGAGAGCAGAGAGCGAGAGCGAAGCGAGAGCGGAGCGAGCGAGCGAGACGAAGAGCGGACGAGAGCGAGAGCCAGAGAGGAGAGGAGGCAGAGCGAGAGCGGAGAGCGGAAGAGCGAGAGCGAGAGCGAGAGCAGAGAGCGAAGCTGAGAGCGAGAGCGGAGGAGACCGAGAGCGAGAGCGAGAGCGAGACGAGAGCGAGAGCGAGAGCGAAAGAGCGAGAGCGAGAGCGAGAGCAGGAGCGAGAGCGGAGCGAGAGCGAGACGCGAGAGCGAGAGCGAGAGCGAGAGCGAGAGCGAGAGCGAGAAGCGAGAAGCGAGAAGCGAGAAGCGAGAAGCGAGAAGCGAGAAGCGAGAGCGAGAGCGAGAGCAAGAGCGAGAGCGAGAGCGAGAGAGGAGAGGCGCGCCGCCGCCCGCGCGCAGGCGTCAGCATCATTCATACGCGTGTTTTTCATTACGAGTGAATGGTAAGTGACAAAACTTTTTGTTTGACATTTACCATCCTAAATGATACAAATTAGTGCAGAGTAAAAAAAAAACTACAGTGCGGCGGGCCCGCTGCAACGTCTGCTTTTACGACGAGCTGCGTGTAGTGCAATAAATTCGTTTATGACATTTTTTATACGTTACAGCCAAGAAAAATAGGATGCCCAACTGTTAGCGTTTACAAACTTGAGTACTTCTAAAAACTAGCTCAAAGCCTTCAGATGGACAAGGGTAAACGAATACAACACACCTTCACACACGCATCTTAGAAATTTGTTCACTGCCAGTATCCGGGCCGTGTTTCCTGGTGTCTGCGCTCGCTCCCCTCCAATTCACGCGGGTCCCCGGTCAGGCAACCACGCTGACTCTCAAACTGACTGCCCTCCTGGTCGGGACGGTGGCCCACCGCCCACATGGGTAATACTTTCAAGAGAGATGTACGCTATCGAACATTTTGATTGGCAGAGTGGAATTCAAACTAGATCAATGAGATCAGATTCGAATCAGCTTTTAGGATTATTGAAATCGGTATAGGAAAGAATTCCCCGTATCCTAGAGTAATATCCATTGGAATCCGGATCAGTCTCATCTACTGGCTTCATGGAATCAGATAGTTCCGCTGAAACGAAATCAAGCACAAGTCTGCATACCAGTAATCAGTATGCAAATTATGTTACGGTAGTGGTTCTGCCACTAATAGTCTTGCCGTTTGTACTTTATTCCAGGAAGGGCTCTTCCCCCTTTATTTCATTAATCATTGCTATTCATCCCTCTGCCCATGAACCCACCACCCCGGGGTCATCAGCGCACAACACCGAACGACAGACGGCGGCCGACACTTCAGATAAACATTGCTCTGTGTCCGAGGCCATCGAGACACACACACACGCACCACAACAAAGGTTTTGCACTATCATTGACACAATCTACACTGCACTTCAGCATATCGCGTGGCTTTTGATACCCCGGGAACAACTCCAAAGTCAACACTTGATGGACTCAAGGCAGCCGTCCGCGACGACTCGAAATGATCGGCACACAATACCTGAGTGTCGCCCACTTAAAGTAAGATTAGTTGCTGCGGCCTGAGTATCACACACTCGAGATGAGATTAGTTGTAGCAAAACAGTAGGTCAGCAGAAAGCTGCACAGCCACTAGCATGGGCTGCGATGAGCTTTGATGATTCAAAATCACTGGATATAAATCAATAAAGCTCGTATCGGAATCTGACAACGCATTTCTAGGACTCTCGAGCTCTGAACCACGAGCAATCACTAGCGGCTAAAGTTTCCTCTCTTCGCAAGACAAGACCTGAAGTATCACTTGCAACCACTTGGGCCTGCCCGCAGAAAGTCTCATGCCATGTGAAAGCCCCTCGCCGGACCTGACTGTCAGCGCACTTGCGTACCACCCGACTCGTAGTGTGCCATCGCTAAACGTGCACTTCATAAGCCCCCCACCGCGCAACCCCACAGGGTTCTGCATTTCTCTCCCCCGACTGGGGGCCGGTGGTTTACTCTGCAACACCCCCCTCTACAACTCGGGCCCTCCATAGCCAACGTAGACCAAAACAAAAGACACTATTCACACCGTTATATCAAAAAATCATTTTCGAAAATACTTCAGACTCTTTTTTCGCTTCACGTTCAACAGGTCAGCCCAGAGGTCCATCGAAGCGTCAATTGCATCATTTAGACATCCGCTCCAGAAACCCCAAGATATCTCGGGAAACCTTGCTAATCTAGAAACCAAACCGTTCAAAAGACGACATCGCTACGCCAATAAAAATTTGATGCCACCCCCTCACTCCGCCCCTCACAACCGCCTACGAGTCACATCGTCTAGGCTTAGAGGTCAATTAAGGCAAAAAGCTGATTTGGCAAAATACTTTCGTGAATAACTTCTTACCTTAACAAGCAGAACTATACTGTTTACGCCATCGTGTTTGTCTCGCAATTCCATTGAATATGTACAATTTATTATGTTAGCTCAACTTGAAAAAATTGACCTCAGGTCAAGTAAATGGTGCCCAAGTAGGTCATGTTTGCATATCAGATGAATGTGTCTTGCGAGGACAACAAACTGGTGTAAGTTAGCAGTTCTCTTCTTTCATTATGGCCAGAGTTATTGACGAAAAGGTGTTTGGTGACATCGGGATGACCTCAGGTGACCCCGTTGGTCTTCATGAGCAAACTCTGCACTTAGATATACATAATATCATTGATAACATCATCCGAAGGAAAATGACTTGATATCATCGACAAAGAAAAGCATTTGATTATTCTCCATGACTTATAATGGAGATCGCAAAATTTGGACCGACTAAGTCACCGATACAAAAAAATACAAATAAACATTTTGTAGATACTAATGAGCTAATTAATCCTAAAAGTTTTGATATCGATCCCTTAGAAACTGTCATCATGGCACCGCGCAAACGTTTTTGTAGGTAGGTCACTTGACCGACCTGTGACCTGACCTGACCTGACATGAAACTTAAATTTTCGCAAAATGTCCGGAAAGAATCAGTGATTAGTTATTACAAATTTGGCGGCGCTACGCGCCGCCGTTTTTTCTACATCTTGATAAAACATGAGGGGGTGTTCAAACACCCCCCCCCACCCCCCCAGTGGGGCGCGGGTTAAACAGCACGGCGCCGCCTCCGCCTCCATAACAACGACGTGTTTAGCACCAATAATTTTCAGGGCTGTCATATCCGGTGGCGAGGAGCCAGTTTATGAGGAGTATCGGTGGATGGCCACGCTGCTCCGGACGTTATAATTACGTGGCCAACATTACAGTGTCATAGTTGCTCATTAGAGAGTCGTAGTTGGAGGGGTGAAAGGCAGAGTATAACACAACTCATTGTTCCAGTGTGGACTTTGTCGTGCTCTGCCTTTCACTCCTCCAGTTGTTAGAGTATTAGAGTCTTAGGTGAAAAGATGGTAGTCGAACTCTTCATGGTGTAGGCACCTGTTAAAATCACAGGTTTAAAATAAGATATTATGAATGTTGTCAACGTGCAAAATATTTTTCGGAATATACGTAAATAGCTCCAAGGTTAATTATGTTATCGACATCATCGGGAGCAATGCAACAGAAGGTAGTTAGCCAAACGTATCCCTGTTTGATAAAGGTGTAGCGAAAAAGGTTTCCTCTCCTCGGTTCCTTGCCTGTGTTTGGTAAAACTTTGGAGCAGCGCGCGGGAATTTTCAAAATTGTCATATTAATTTTAAGTTTTGTTGAAATCTTTTGACGAATTAGCTCCAGAATGCGGTACTCGGTAGAAGAGGAAAAATACAATAAACATACTAAACACACGAACGTTTGACCCATAAAATTGTACCAGGAAAATCGATATCTCGGAAACGGTGAAGTATCACAAACTTTAATATATTGAAATATTTACCAAATTATGTCAAAATAAAACACACAAATCCCGCCAATATAACTGCAAACACACTCGCGTTGTTGCGACTTGCCACCTCTCAATCAAACCACCACCCACCTGCAGCAGATTCTCCTCCTCGCACAGATGCTTCTCCACCTTCTTGTACAGCGTTTCGAGTCCCTTCTTGACCTCCTTGCCGGGGTACTCCTTGATGACCTTGCGCAGCTCCTGCTTACTAAAGGCCAGCTGGTAGCCCATCTCCGACTCGCGCACCCCCTGGGCCACCTTCGACTGCACGCCACCGAAAAATTGCTGAAACGTAGGGCACAGCACGGTGAAAAGATCGCCAACTGGGCAAATTGTGAGTAACATGTTACAGAGAAGGTGCGCAAACACTTACTAAGCAGACGTGCACACAATTTGAAATGACCGTTTACTCGAAGTCATTAACAGAACGCATTGAAGCGGCCACCAGAAACAGTCTGAAAAAGGACCATGGTTAAAACATATAAAAGACAGACTTCGACATACACTGGCCAAGCAACAAACAAACTGACATACCAGCGACACGAAATTTCCTCGAATCGACCACGCTGTCGAATGAGCAAAACGTCGAAAGAACGACCAAGTTCACGGAACGAAAAGAAGTCATGGCCGGATACACAAAACACCGACAGCAGAGTCGCTTTGATCGCCGACAAAGGTGGCTTATTTGCGCCAGCTTTCTCAGTATCCATCAACACTAGGCGCCAGGTGGGCTAAACACATCCAGTTAACAAACTGACTCATAAACACAAACACCACCTCAAACCCAACACACGCACAGACAGACAGACAGACAGACAGACAGACAGACAGACAGACAGACAGACAGACAGACAGACAGAACGACAGACAGACAGACAGACAGACAGACGATCAGGACAGAAAGACAGACGGACAGACCAGACAGACGACAGACAGACAGACAGACAGACAAAGACAGACAGACAGAGGACAAACAGACAGACAGCAGACAGACAGACAGACAGGACAGACAGACGAACAGACAGGACAGACAGACAGACAACAACAGACAGACAGACAGACAGACAGACAGACAGACAGACAGACAGACAGACAGACAGACAGACAGACAGACAGACGGCTCCAACGCGAACAGCGTCCCGTACCAGACCGGACGTGACGTAGACGTTCGTACAAAACCGGAGGTGACGTAGACGTTCCCGGCTTACCACCGTGACGTCATCACTAAGACAATGTCAATAACCCAAGACGGCGGGCGCCGGCCCAACTCGCCTCTTCCTGGGAATACACAGCCGGTCGACCCAGGACGCTCACGTGCATTTGGTCCTTTCCATCACAGCCGCCGGGACGCCAGTCAGTGTTCGGAGAATTTTAAGACAGCGAGCCAAATGTGTGAGATAATTATGTCCATGCTTATTATATTGCGCCAATCATTTCCATCAGCTCACAGTGCGCCGGGCAGGAGATTGGAGCCCGGTCGTCTCGTCTTTACAGTGCACAGCCGTCTATGTATAGACACCCGAGCGAGCTCGTTGGCCCCAATCGGGCTTCGCAGTCGCTGCCGAGCGAACCAATCAGAATCCGCCTTCAGAAGTCTGAGCGGACCAATCAGAAGGCGCAGTCGACCTTCGGCACGGACCAATTAAGTTCGCCAGCACGATCAAAACAAGTCCGTACTAGAAGGTATGTGGCTTCGTAATGAGATTGCGAGCTCCAGGGTCGACGGGAATGGTTGCTCTGAAGCGGTATTGCGCTTCATAGAGAGCTGTGGAGTCGGTGAGAGAGCAGTCGCCATTCGACACCTACACTACACGATACGGCCAGGCAGTGGTAAGTGTCGCTGATGACATCAGTCTGATGCAAACCTTGACGAGCTCTCAGAGTATGCTGACGCTGGCAACAAGTCGCAATACTCGACAAGTGGCATATTGAATCTGATAGCTAATGTATTAACGCAATTGCTTACAAATATACGATGATGGTATGCTATGATTTAATATTACGACTACGCATTACATTTTATTCGCTTGAGATTAACTACCTAAATCAAATCCGCTAACCAGCTCGCATAGGCCGCCTTTCTTTCTTTCTTTCCAAGAACTTTCCAAGAAAAACACTTTCCAAGAACGCCGCCCAAGTAACTTTACTAACTTATGAGTTGAAAGGTTTCGAGTTCCATTGAACACGCTGCCTCATTATCCTGCCATAGAAATACTCCCTGTATAACTATTTCTTAAAATTTGTGATGTTATCGGATGAAGGTATTTATCAAAATAGTTATCATTTTTTGCGAATATTAATATGTTTTGCCGTATATATTCTTAAAACCTGTTATACCCAATATAATTCACCAATCCACTCAACGGCCGTGATCATCCGAATTCTGGACACGGATCTGACACTGATATTTCTATTCAGATCGAGCTGCAGGCTGAGGAGTGACATGTCCAGCATTGGCAATCCAATCCAGGAGTCGATGCCTTGACAGTGACAATAAGATCGAGGCGCCAGTGGACAGACAGACAGCAGACTCACAATATGTGTCCGTTAGTGATTAAGGTTGATCTCAGCCGGGAGCTCTCGTCACCAATAGTATACGTAACACCGTCACAAGCTAACTGTCTCTATATCAGCCAAGAAAGGCTGCTCTACTTATACATCGAACTAAACCCTGTGGTTACCGAGTCTTCAAAGTCTGCTCCTATTGTCTTCCAAGTTTAGGGCGCAGTCAGGACTCATTCCGTGCGGAGCTAATGAAAACTCGAGCGAAAAGTCGGTCCTGGACTCGAGACACGGAGAGTTCCGTATGCTCTGCCCGCGCCCGCTGGCAACAACGCTTGTTACATCCCGCCACAACTCAAACACGAGTCGAAACTCAAACACGAGTCCACAGACAACCACAAAGGACGCTGTGAGTGGAGATGTGCTCAGGGTCAAAACCCTTAGTCATCCGCCGTGAAGTGACTACGACAATGTTGCCACTGTCGCTGCCGCCACTCGCCCCCCACTCAGCTCTCCGCGGTTTAAGTTCAGGTGGTCATGTGAAGTCGCTGCACGACTCAAGGGGCTATGGTTCGACCCCTAGGCTGAGTCTAGCAGACATCAATGCCTGGTCTGCCGCCATTGAGAGCGGAATTGCCCGAGGGCCTCGAAAAAGCGCATTTAGAGTGGCTCAGAAACTTGCTTGAATGCCTTTGAGTTCGGGTATAATGGGAGACTAATGACATAATGAGTACATTCATATTCAGATGAGGGCCATTCAGCTGACATTAACGCATCATTTTAGTATTTTTTTTTACCAATGAAGCCGGGGATGAAGGATTTTGTCCGCCCCTGTAGCTCAGTGGGAGAGCGCTGGACTTCTGGCCTATCCCGGTAGTGGCAGCCCGGGTTCGAGTCACTTCGGCGCTCGCTATTTGCTCCTGACTGGGATGGCCAGCGGCCGGTGGCAGCAGTCGCACTCAATGCTAGGTTACATCAGTGAGTGGGGCGGACTGTGTCCAGGTATGTCGGGCACGTACAACTTTTGTCTCTTAATTTTCCCGGCCAATAGGAATTGCGCGATCGGGTGGCGAGGTCAGGACCTGCGCAACAAGCTCTGCTTAGCGCGGGTCATGACCTCGGAAAGCCATCCATACAAAACATTCGGACTAGTTTTTGCTATATATATATAAACATAGATAACAGTAGACCTGGATTTGACAAGAAAATCAGGCCACTGCAGTATGGGGCCGAAAATGCATATAGTCACTACCGCGTAGCACATAGCTTAATCGCACAACGATATATTGGCCAGACGTTATAGAATGTATAATTGGGCTTACAGCGGGTTTGTAATAAAGCTGTTACTTTAACCTTGATGTTTATAAATATGAATAATTTCTTGATAGGTATTGGTCAGAATTGATTACGCTTTTCAGCTATATAACTTTCTAGCGTCTCACACTCTCCGATGTTGACGGTATATCGGTGCAGTCATTGAAGTCTTCTAAGATAGTCAGTGTTTATATCATAGGTTTATTTTAGCACGGAAATATTAACATGAAACCATTAATTTCACATGGATTATAAAGACGGTAAACTTCTCTTCAAATTTACGGTTGTTTTATCTTTTTGCGTCCATTTGTTCGGAGCAGTAACATTAATCGTGAAAGACGAAAGAAAACCACAAATTTGCGTTTATATAGCGATTAATTTTGCACTCATCACGCACTTTTCTCAGAGTTACCAATACATCCGCTAGCCCGTTAATTTCTATTACACGTATGTGTTTGTTCGCAATGCTGATCAGACATCTGGATTGCCGAAATATTCATCTGGGATGGCATCTTATGTTTCGCGATTTCTCGATGCTATATTTACATTTTCGGCCCCTTACTGCAGTGACCTGATTTCGTGTCAAATCCAGGTCTACTGTTATCTATGATATAAACAATACCAATGAAGCCGGGGATGAAGGACCGCTGCAGCCACCAAACAAGTCCACCTGAACTTAAACCCTGCATGCGTCCCCCTCCCGTCCAGTCCTCCCCTCCCTCTATCATCCCGCTCCCTACTCACATTCAGCTTGATCAGCGGCTGGCCAAAGTAGCGCGTCACGTACGCCTTCAGCGCCTCATTATACTTCAGCTTCACCTCCCGCTTCTCCGCCTCCAGTCCTGCCAGCTTCAGCCGCATCAGCAGCGCGTGCAGGTGGTGGAAGTTCTCCATCTGGACGACCTCGAGCGGCGTCTTCTGGTGCTGCTGGCCGGCCACGGTGACCTGGTCGATGACGGAGCGGATCAGCCGGCCGTACCAGCGGTCCAGGTCGGCCCGGCGCGACGACTTGTGGAACACCGACTCGGCGATCGCAGCTAGCTCCTGAGAGAGAGACGGGGGCAGAAGGGCAAGTCAGAAAGGCAAGTCAGAAGGGCAAGTCAGAAGGGCAAGTCAGGAGGGAAGGGCAAGTCAGAAGGGCAAGTCAAGAAGGGCAGCTCAGGGATAGATGGAAGGCGCAAGTCAGGAGGAAGGGCAATGTCAGAAGAAAAGTCAGGAGGGAAGGGAGGTCAGATCTCCGCTGCAGCGCATCGAAGAGCAGAGCCAGAGGCAGTATGACACGTACGTACTCTTAGTAGACGGACGCACAAAGAGGACTAAGAGTCAGACATTCCTGCATGTGATGCATCCTGACTCACCGAACACGAAAGCTTTGTGTTATAACCAATATCGAATGATACACTCAGATCCATTCACGGTCAGATGAGGGCATCTCGGCGTTTTCCATTGTTGTGTGAAATAAAGACTTACTGAGAAAGTATATGAATGTATCTTTATGAATCTACTCTCAAATAGAAGGAAATAGCCATGTTCGAATACAAATATAAAACAGATGAATGTTTGGTCCCGACTCTCTTTGATACGCCTAATCAAGCGTACGAGCGATAAAGCTCATGCAAATTGTATCAACGACATAAATCTATACCAGTAAGACGCCTTAAAACCGAAATAGGCGACGAGCAAACCCAGCGAATAACACTGCAGTCATTTCGGAGCCGCCCTACGGAGGTGGTTTGGCTCTCAGTATAGCTCATAAGAGTTCAAGAAAAAGACGGTGATGCTTTTGATATTGATTTTCTCTGTTTATGTGTTGTTAGCCGGACACATGTTATCCGCACTAGAAATCGATAACTTTGCATCCATAAAGAATTTCTCATAGTTGAGTTTTGCAGTAGTTACCTCTTTAAATTAACTTGACAACTTGACAAAAATTATTATGACTTATCAATGCTATGTAAGTACCACAAACATGTAATACATGCTGTGTGTTAAGGTAGTTATCAGGTATAGCATTAGCTATATAGCATCAGTGCTGTTGTACACTGCTCATTTTTTAATCGTTTAGCCATATCCGTATTAGTTTATTTGGCGATAGAGCGTAGTGAATACTTAAAGGGATAGGAATAATAATACGTTATTTATTCACTCTCAAGACATAAATTGAGTTACATAGTAAAACGTACTGTATCAAGGTTGGTAGAAGGCCCACGGTACCACATCTGTTTCTGGTATATGATGCACTCTTCCTATATACGATAACGGACGTTTCAGAAGTGCTCGGTGATGCCACGCGTTACTTTTTGTTCAGTGCTACTTGCTTGGAAGTGTTTCAGATCAATGTGTGTCTACTTACGCAACGGGATTATGCGCGCCCAAAGGATATAGAGATACAGTATGAACATGTTGTGTGGAACGAGTAAATCCATTCGATCATCAGTTACTCATATTCAGTATTAACTAATACAGTCTTGAAAAGGTAGGTATCTAAAGTTGTAAAACGTCCTTGGCATAATTGCTGAAAGTAATGGAATTAAGATTGTCGCAAAACGAGTTCACTTTTCATATGTCTTAAACTGTTTTAAGCACATTACTCAGTTGGCAAAGGTGCACTTTCCTATACAGGACGAAACTCCGTATAACCCTTTAAGGAAGACATATTCTCAATTCTTGCGAAGCCACATATCCACTACTGTCAGGCGGTCGTAGTTAGCAGTCGAAGTATTTGCATTTCAACTTTGAATTGTTTCACGTGCAATTGTTTATGAGACTGATTGTCATGTGGTCTACACATTTGGCTAGTGGTTAGTTTCATAGCTTCACGTCCCATAGTTTGCCGAGCTTACCTAATTTTAAATCTTGTTGAAGACTTCATTTAAACCATGAAATTTGCGCTTGTTATAGCAGTAACAATTGACACAGCACCACGCTCGCACCATCTGATACTGTGACGTATAGCATAGATGCAGTACGGCCCGCGTCGAGATCTGCTTCTCTAGCAAATCTGTGTGTGATCCGTGTCTTTGCGACTTTCTGGTTGTCGAGATATAGGTCACGGTATTGCAGCGATGTTATGTAGGCAATTTCGTGAACGGAACAGGGGTGTAGTGCGCACGTGCAGTACCCAAAGTTGACCTGCGCAAGCATTGCTAGTGGTGGTGATCTCAAACCAACACATCAATATAAGTCTATTTCAGCTTTTAATATCGTCCGATAGCCGCTCTCCTCAGACCTCCATATAGCAGGATAACGTTTTCTGACACCCCTGACGCGGCACGTGTCACGTGCCATGCTGACTACTCACGTGAGACGAAACATGCCAATAACATAATGTCATTGAATGGGGCTATCAGAAGGTGAACACCGCTTGTCAATCGGATGCGGGATTCAAAAGATATAAGCTTCTGACCAGCGTTATGATCCGGCCGGGCTGGGTCGGGCCGGGTCGGTCGCTGATATGTGAGGACTCGCTGGCGCCTCGCGCTCGCTCCTAATTAGTTACCCGCAACGTGTATGCGATACCTTACGCCGACGGATATTCCGCACCTTCATAAGCCGATGTCTTGGAGTATTTCCAGCTACCTCGTTAACCGGCAGCGCATTAATCCATTCAGTTTGCGGCTCAACGGGTCTTCAATGGCTGACGTCGTTCTCGGGAACAAATTACTTCAGCCTCATGCATTTAGACAGTTTTGAATAGCTCGGGGATCAAAAGATCTCATTAGAATGCAAAACTACGCAGTAGTGAAGTCCAATCAAGTGAGGCTCATAATCACAATTCACAAAGAATTCGTTTAAGCAGGTAATGGGCTCTAGAGCATGATATGCTGATATACTAGGATGAGTGTCTTATCACAGGGGCTGATGTCATGGGCATTGTATATATGTTTATGCTCAATTATTTATATTTGTTTTTTATAGTTATATATATATATAACTCAAAGTTTATACTCAATTTATGCTAATTATCAATAACTGCTTGAAACATTATCTGTGAAATAAAAACAAACATTACTACGGTGGGCCCAAAGACGCGAGGCTGTTTATCTAAGCCTGCTTTTTGTATTTATCACAATAACAAGACATAGGTAAGTTGGCATTGCACTGGAATCAAAACACTTGAATGTTTGGACGAGTGATGTTATATTGCTAACACAACAGCCCACGCCCCTGCATCAGATGTACCCAGGGGTTGAGTTTTGCAGGAACATTGCTTCTGGCCAGGGTACCGTCGGCGTCATCTTCCATCAGATGTACCCAGGGGATGAGTTTTGCAGGAACATCGCTTCTGGCCAGGGTACCGTCGGCGTCATGCTCCATTATACTCTTAATATGACATAGGAAACGCTCCAGATCGGCTCTACATGTAAGGTTAAGCGATCGTCTGGCGCCAGTTCCCGAAATGCCTGGGTGCAACCAATTGTCAAAATTCTTCCACCTCTTCCGCTTCAGTGTAAACGAAGCTTCATGGGGCTCAAGAAGCACCTAATTATAATCCAATTAAACCATAATTACACCGTGACGGTTTTAAGCAATGTAAATATTTATTCAGAATACCATTCCAGTAAACATAGAGAGGAAATATAGCACAATAATTAATGATCATATAACAAGCTTGAAGGCGAATGAACAGACGTCAATACAAACATTTACTTTAAAGCCTGCCAGAGATGATCTAAAGCGGTTCAAAATGAAATGGCAATGCAAACGGACCGACACGCACTTGAAAATGCATTATGTGTGCTGAATAAATTCACTATATTGTTGATTGAATGATACAATATAACAGAGTACAATAAATTAGGTGCATGATATAAGAAGAAATCACCGTAACAATGTAAAACGAGACGATAGTGCTTGGTGAATGACAGTGAATAATGATAATGACGCTAATTGCGACGATGATGGTGATGATAATGATGAGGGTGACGATGACACCATGTACGGCTAATCTGGGATCTTAATCGGCTTGGCTCATTTGTTCACTCCGACACCGACTCAGGCAGAGCCAACGATTCGTGGTCTTGCCGTGCCTCGACACCACACCTACGGAGCTAGCAGGGCTTTCCCCTCCGGCCTAGCTGACAGCCTCAAGGCAATAACAACGTTGAATTACAATGGATGCAGCATCTGGTAGCAACTGATGTGTCCTTATTCGCGAGCCTACCCGAATCTGATGGTACTGTTGATAAACATACGATTCCTATCTTGAATAGCACGTGCCCATCGCATCCCGTAAAAGTTATCCGACTCATGACGGTCACGGAATTGACGCATGACGGGTGACGAATAACTCATGACGTACATGAAAACTCATCAAATTGTGATGCTTCTGATGTACGTGGGCCTCGCTATGTATCTCGCGATATGTTATAAGTGCCTCATGGAGCGTCTGTGCACTGCAAGTGTGCATACATTTATACTGGTGTGCACTGTGGGCATATTGCAAAAGTTAAAAAATGATGGTGCTTTCGCTGCACACTGTAGTGGCAACGGGTTTGCAACCACCGATTTTAGGCGGTGCTTGCGGCGATTGATTGAGTGTTTTGGCTGATTGGGTCGAGTTTGTTTTTGTCGCCTTACTGTATAGTTATGTGTGACGACGAATAAATATGATGATGATGATGATGATGATGATGATGATGATGATGATGATGATGATGATGATAATAATACTTAGTACTGATCGGTGATCGCTCAGCTTCAATACACCAACCAAGGTATTACTTCTAACCATTAGCATCGCCCACAGGCGTCACAGACGATACAAAATACGCACAGATCGAACGCCATTCTACCATCCTCAACAGCAATCATTTCCCAATCACCTCTCGCGTTGGTTACATCACACGATTTTCGACAGACACAGGGTATAAACTATAAACAGCCGAATACGCGTCCTAACTCTAATTGGTGCACGCACTAGGCGTGCTCTAATATAAATTATCTGGCAGCACAGACCACATAATGCCGTTGCATCAGCACGGAGAAGGGATATATGGATATATACGAAGAAGGGATGTGTATCTCTTCTCCGTGGCATCAGCACACACGCGACAGGAAAGATGAGCCATATAACGGACAATAGGAGTCCTCCGGCTCTATTTAATTCGTGATTAGTGATAGCTACGTGGTTGTCGACCACATCACCATCAAGTTCATTGGTCTATAACTAGGAATTTGAGGTTACACACTACGTACAGGGACCCGCAATTGCTATGGTACACACTAAGCTCCGTTTTATTTTCTCCTCTAGGTTATGTTTGACAACGAATAAGAAACGAACATATATGCATTCAAACTGCATTACTGAGAGCTTCAAATTTATATATTGATGCACTGGCTCACCTTATCCATGGGCTGCTTTTAAGCAAAAAATAAAATAAATAAAAATAAATTGTTTTCACCGCAAAGCACTAAAAACGGATTTTCTCCTAAAAGCGGCCAATGAATAAGATGAACCAATGAGTCAATTAGTAGTACAAATTTATATTTTAGGTTGTGTGGGCATCACATGGGCTAGGGGTGTTGACACATGGCGCGGGTGTTGATTTTTTGTGAGTGTGTCACGTGGAAAAAAATACCATTATATAATACAATTATCATTTTCAGTATGGATATCGGTGCTCGGAAACTGTCGGACGTACAATGCTGAAACAGGCACCACTTTGCAGGGAAATGCACCGTCTTTGAATTATGTGTGCAACACACAGCTGTTCGATAAATATTTAGGCAGGTTGCCAGGCGTTGCAATTTAAATTCAATATTTTGTCAATTTTTAGAGGCTTCTGAAATGTAAGCTACCACACAAAACGCCTTTTCAATAACATAAAAAAGCGAATGACTGATTTATAAGTTCATCGGTATTGCCACATTCCAAGCAATAAACATGACAAGTTTCCCAAAAATTGGCTCGTGCATATTATATGAGTGCATAAATAATCCTCATATATAAATTTGAAGCTCTCAATAATGCGGTTTGAATGCATATACGGTCGATTCTTAATTCGACGTCAAACATACGCTAGAGCAAGGCTCTATAAGAAGGTAGAGTCATCCGGCAATTTGACCGAATCTGACTGACGTCACTTTCTAGGAAAAACCACGCATGCAGGGGTGATGACGTCACTTGGATGCCGATTCCCTTGTCTCTATACAAATCAATACAAACTCGCAATTTTGAAAAGACTATATTAATAATTCTACCAAGCCGATTTGCATGAATTTTACCCTATAAGAAAGACCGATTCAGGGTCTCTAAGTTGTCTTACATTATTTTGCTCCTAACTCACTCCTTTTTTGACGAGAGGGGGCAAAGATTTTCCTCTTCCGCTCCAGTTCTCTCCGCGACTTTGACGCCGAGAATTCCGAGCACGGTGGCGCAGCGGCATAATGCCTGACTTGTAATAAACAGGATGAGGATTCGAATCCCGCCAGTGCCGTGACGTTTTAGGGTAAACTTATTGAATTTCAATAGAAAGCAGAGCTTTGATCAATGAGGGACAGGTCGCTCCAAACTAATTACACCATTCTATCACATCCTATGTCCAATCTGCATCGCATTGCCGCTTGACTGCCGCCGCCGCCGCCGAGGCCGATCGTTGTTTATACTCGGGTTCGATGTTGCCGCCACCAAGGTTTGGATAAATAGCCGCCACAAATGTTGCGCCACAAACGTCGGTGCGCCAGAAATATTGATCATCTGCACGTCACAACCGAGCCTATGGCGGCTGAAGGGATGACAACCCCCTGCGCTAGAGAAGAAAGAAGGCGGACCTTAGTGTGAACCATAACAACTGCGGGAGGGTGTCTGTACACATACCAACTTCATATAGAAACTTGCCCCAACACCCACAAAACTGCAAAATTATTTTCCCTCGCGCTCTCCGCTCTCCGCTCTCCGCTCTCCGCTCTCCGCTCTCCGCTCTCCGCTCTCCGCTCTCCGCTCTCCGCTCTCCGCTCTCCGCTCTCCGCTCTCCGCTCTCTCGCTCCTCGCGCCTCTCCGCCTCTCTCTCTCGCTCTCCTGCGCTCTCTCGCTCTCCGCTTCCCTCTCCGCTCTCCGCTCTCCGCTCTCCGCTCTCTCTCTCTCCTCTTCTCTCTCGTCTCTCTCTCTCTCTCTCTCTCTCTCTCTCTCTCTCTCTCTCTCTCTCTCTCTCTCTCTACCTCCCCCACCTCATCATCACCCCGCCGCCTCACCTGGAAGTTGGACACAAACGGCAGCACGCCGCACTTGGAGCGTTTCGGCGGCGGGCAGGTGTGCACAGAGTCGATCTGTGAGCGCATCAGCCGGTCCAGGTTCTGTTTGCTGGCCACGAGCGCGGCGGCCAGAGTCTGGTGCAGGAACGATCCAGAGTCCTGAGTGCTGCTCACGTGCTCCGAGAGACGGACCAGGATGTGCATCACGCAGCTGGAAGCCGGGGGAGGGGGCGGGGTTAGAGGCAGGCAGCTGGAAGCCAGGAGAGGGGGCGGGGTTAGAGGCACGCAGTCGGACATGGGTCTAGTGAGGACAGTGTACACTGTAGACAGAAGATACAGTTAATTGAACAGTTAATGACGTTGCAGTACAAGTCTACTCTCATTTTCTAAGCGGGAATAGGCTTATTTCAATCACAACCAGTCAACCTGGAGGCAACCATTCAGCACATTTGGTACGAGTTTGGTGTTGTATATTTCGACCTTCTATGCAAACAAAAATATCCGCTGACTATTAACCATTTGGATACATAGCCTAGAAAGCCAATATGTAATACATAATCCGAGAAAAAAACAAAGGCGTAAGTTTTTGAAAATCATTAGGGTTGCACTTAGTTGTTAAGAAGAGCCCATTTCTACCACATCTCGTCATAGGCGTAGTGTTAAATTCCAAAACTATTGGGGTTGTAGCTACACCCCCCCCTTGCATTACAGTTACACCCATGCAAAAAGCTGTGACTTGCAATGCATGAGCAGCGCCCATTTGGCTAACGAATGCACAGTTGCAACCATACGAGTTGACTGCTGATCATAGTTTGAGCAGAAGTGTTGTTTTGAAGGGCTGCAATCTCCCTTGAGACGATAAGCGACCACGCGTCTGAGCGCTGGCTAAAGTCTTCGTATTTTTCGACCCTCCACAGTTTATTGGAACAATAGATGTTTACAAAATAGCTGATAAGAACACTGCAAACAAGAAATGGGTAAACTAAGCACTCTAGCTTACAATGATGTCCCCTGACTCACGAAAAGAGGACATTTCACGACAAATTTCAGAGCTATTGCCTCCAATGCTATGGCCACTTCAAGCACTATCACCACGTGTTTATAACCTTTAGTAGACTAGACATGTTACGAGTTCACGACCCAAGTATATCCAGCAAAGCATTTACCGACAATGCTATCCAGGGGCGTAACCACGAGCTAGTGACCTTCCGTGATCTGACCTTGACCATTTCCAACAATCTCACTTTAGCTCATGCAGAATGTGTATTATACCACTGTGAGAACTTTGGGTGATCATAGTTGCAATTAAAGGTTTTAGATGGAAAGTTTAGCCCGCAAACTGAAATGCCTCGATTTTTACCTTTGACCTGACCTTGACCTGACATATGAACTCAGTTTGCAAATTAAGAGTAGGTATACTTTAGATGCGTCTCATTGAGAGCTTTCAAATGCCGACTTGTGCGTCTCGCTGCGATAATTGGTTTCGAAGATAACGAGCGAGGACAATATTTTACCCCTCCCCCTCCCCGGGCAATGGCGTTTGGCTGAGACCCCGGCCAATGCCGGGTTAATTGTAAGTAGGAACTGAG
>VOPJ01015511.1:0-37963 GCA_014673585.1 Semibalanus balanoides
GATTGAATCACAAATTTGACTCAATCAGCTCTCAAAGTATTTGTTGCCGACTCAATCATGGTTTCTACCCGAGCTTATCGATTCAATCACGACTCAAAGCCAAGTCCTAAAAAATGTGAGCGGCTCAATCAGTTTGAGTCGCAAAAACTAATAAATTCATGAGTTGCGACTCAATCAGAGTTGAATCGTCTACAAGTCTGTATCTAGCCAATAACTTAAACCTAACCAAACCAAGGGATACTGCACTGAACAACTAATAATGTGAGGCCTCAATTTTTTTTTTTTTTTTTTGAATTTTTGCTTGGTTAGCTGGCAGCTGCTATTGATTAATATAAGCTGGATCTGCCTGGATCTCGCGGGTTTTCTGTATACCTGGATCCAGGGTTGGCACTACCCAAAACCCACTACCAGTTTTTTTTGCTTGTTTTTCTGTGGTTTTTTAAACAAAAAACACAACCCGGGTTTTTCATCAAAATGGTATTGAGCAAGTTCCCGACGTATTTTTGTTTAGAAACAAAGATGATTGGTGCATCATTGAGTTTGATCTATTTTTTTCCAGATTTAAGATGAGTAAAAAGGTAATAATGTTTATTTCCCTCATTCCACCATTCAGGCTCCCAACTCTTGTTAAGGAACAACGTCATTCTACTCTGAAAACTGACCCATCTACTACTGACCAGAAGACATAATTTCAGAAGTCAGGGTTTGAATATAGTTAAACCTCCAGGTTCATGTTCGCGGGCGGTGAGAGATTCAGTATTAATGTTTGTTCTTACATGATACGACATAAAATTGTCTATCAAAATATGATCTAACATCTCTTTCTAAGGATGGTTTGCATCGCTTAATTAAGATTCGTACAGACAATTGGAGGATCATAATTCCGAGTACTATATATCGCATATGAAGCGAAGAGCGGTGTTGAAAACCCACTACTATTATACCCACCCATAAAAACTCACAAAATTAAACACTACCCAGTGGGTTTTTGATTGAAAAAGCGACGTTTTTTTTTCCAACCTTCTTCTGCCTGGGATGGTGTGATCCAGGTGGATCTCTCCGGCTTAATATACAATGCCTGGATCTGTGATCCGAATCTGGGATCCACGCACATAACTTAGGTGTGTTGGATTTCTATAGATCCCATAAGGATCTTCTCGAACAATACTGCAGAGGGTTGATTTCTATGATCCCATAGGATCCAGATCCGAGGGATCCATGGGAATCCGGATCCCGGGTCCCATTTTTTGGGATCAGGGCACCATGTTATGATCCTAAATATATTACATTAATTCAGTAATAAGTACGTACCACGTCTAAATATATTCCCTCATTGTATATCTGTGTTGCAGAATAGTACTTATATTCTGGAGTTCAAAAATAATAACTCATTTGCTGAACAATAGTTTGCATCTCAAACTGATGTTAACTTCAGTCAAGTCGTTCGCTGAAACCTTGAAAAGGCTTGTTAGGCCGAAACGGGAGTATTACTCACGGAAGAGGACAAAACACCGACCAGAAACGGACTAGAAATCCAATCCTGTCCGGGGCTGCCCCGGCCTGGTCTGGGCGCTGACGTCCGGCTCTGGTCCGGGCTTGACCCGTGCCTGGTCCGGAAGGCTGACCGCGGTCTGGTACTGGGGCTGACCCAGAATGGTCCGGGGTCTGCCTTTCCGGGCCTGGTCTGTGGCTGACATTCCGGCCTGGTCCGGGGCTGACCTCGGCCTGGATCCGGGTTGCCTTGCCACGGCCTAGGTCTGGGGCATGTTACCCGTGCCTGGTCTTGGGGCTGACTTCCGGCCTGGCTCGCGGGGCTACCCGGTATGAGTCTGGGGCTACGACCCGGTCTGGTTTCTGGGAGATGACCCGGTCTGGTCTTGGGGCTGACCCGGTCTGGCCTGTAAGCTTCTGCGTTTTTTTAGCCGGCCGACGTTCACTGGCTGCCCGTCACGGCCATCGAACGAGCCGAGCGGCCGGCGCTGCCGAGGCCAATCTGCATGATATTGAACACGACGCCGCCCGCAGATCGGCTCCAAGGCACCGGCGCGGCCGGCTCCGATGGCCGCACACAGCATGGCAACCCCACCACAGCGAGGAAGGCGATATTGAAACAAAACACGACAGTTACACGCCTTGACATCAGAGATTGGAAGAGAATGTGTCATCAAGAGAATAAGTCATCAAGAGACATACAAAACGCAGGATACAACGCTGTTGCTAGCCACGACGCGGTATCCAGCGGGCAGCACGTAAAACGGAAGTTCACGACCGCGTAGGACATCTATTCACATAACTGTTTCCAATAAATAAATAAACACTTCACTTCTGAAAGGACGTTTCCTTTAGAACGTGAGACCAAGCCTTTCCTGGGCCATAGAGCAGTTCACAATGGGAATCACGTCCTAGAGAATGTCGAATAAATGGCTACGTGTGGCGTCAGGTTCAACGGTACTCTCTGAATGCTGAACGGCGATTCATGAATACAGATATCCGATCAGCTATAGAACTTTCCAACGCAGAATTCAGGCCCAACGTAAAGCGAGCAGCGTGGAATGTAATTGATTACGGTAAAAATATATTGCGACACAATCGCATTAAAATGACAGCAATTTCGCGTTAATCTGCACTTGATATGTATATTCGACAGCAGCGCATCTGGTGGACGCTTCTATCGAAGACCAGCTCAAATGCCTACCAGAGCACTGGAAAAGGAAACTGCTGACGACCGACGCCGGGGCACTGGCTGTCCAAAGATGCCAGCACTCGCGGATCCAGGGGAGGGGCACTGGCTGTCCAAAGTTGCCAGCACTCGCGGATCCAGGGGACGGGGGTATAGTTTATCAGGGGCAAATGCCCCCCAAAACCGCCTGAAATCGGCTCAAATTGACACATTTCATGATGTAGAAGGACATCTACGCAACTTTTACTAAGGTAAATATATTTCAAACGTGCATAAGGGAGCGAAATCCGATGAGTTTTTGGAATTTTGTGAAACTTGTTTATGGTGATGCATGGCGCCACAAACTGCCGTTCTAGATGCGCCAGTGGCTGCCTGGCACAGCTGAACTAACTGAAACCTCCTTTAAACGTCAACTCGTTGATCTTTTACATGGTGTGTGCTGGATGTTGTGAATATTTATGTCGGCCACTGCGTGAGTGTGTGTATGATTATGGAGTGTGTTTTAGTTTCTAGTGATGTGTGTGTGTGTGTGTGTGTGTGTGTGTGTGTGGTGTGTGTGTGTGTGTGTGTGTGTGTGTGTGTGTTTGCGAGCGTCGTTTTAAACATGTCTCTACTTTTAACGATCAACACGACACTCAGAACAGCCGTTCTGTGTAACGGAATGTTTTACTGCCAATCCATCGATACACAAACTTCCGCCAAGTTCCGGCGGCCCGGAGAGGTCAGGTCCTCCATTTCCCTTCACACAGCTACCAACACCAGCCTCGCAGACCGGATACCATTCCCGCACAGGGGCCGATCATGCTCACATGGTAACGACAGGACCACCTATCCATTACCAGGACGGGGATTACCACCCGGCCGAAATGACGCGCGGAGCAGCCGGATGACGATCTGCGGACACACGCTGTCCAGCGGTAACGACCGAACTAGCCGACCTGACAATGCAAGGGGAGGCCCGGCAGGCGTTCAGCGGCGACACTGCGGCCAGTAATGCTGGCACGTGATGCAATTCACCGAGCGCAGCTGCCGCTCTCCATTAGTTTCCGGCAGCTGCACTATTAGGCGCTGTTGTTAACAGCCGGAAACGACCACACTTGTCAACAGGCAATTTCTCAGCGCCCGCTCCAGTGAAAATATCAAGGAAGATGAGGATCACAGAAGTGTTAAATCGTCCGTCCTTCCAGAAATCGTCCATTCTTCCTAAAATCGTAGTTACAATGCTTTGCAAAACCTGCAGTTTGTGATGGCTCTAATCAATCCCCCAATGGCTATCATTGGTCAACACTGCAGGATTCAACTCGCTGCGACCGCCGCCAGATTTGCACAGAAAACAACAAATGACAAAAACTTCTCCAATACTTCTGAGCCGGCCTTTCAATTTCAAGAAATCCTACGATGAGAAAATAATACCAGAAACGCCGTTATTTTTTCGAAGCCGCGCTTCCGATGGCTTAAACTATAGCGAGTGGGCGGAAGACGGCTGCATTGCTAAACTGAGGCGGGTTTCGGCACAAGCCGACCGGAGGAACCACAGAACAGAGGGCGGGTTACAGGATCAGTCGGGTCGTGTGGTGACCCTCAGCAGGGTCGTGTGGTGACCCTCAGCCGGGGTCCGTGTGGTAGACCCTCAGCCAGGGTCCCGTGTGGATGACGCCTCAAGCCACGGGGTTATGTGGTGACCTGATCAAAGCCCAGGGTCCGGTGTGGTGGACCTGCAGCCAGGGTCGTGGGAGCCCTCAGCCCAGGGTCGTGTGATGCACCTCAGCCAGGTCGTGTGGTGACCCCTCAGCCAGGGGTCGTGTGGTGACCTCAGCCAGGGTCGTATGGTGACCCTCAGTCCAAGGGTCGTGTGGTGACCTCAGAACACGGGTCCGTGTGGTGACCTCAAGTCAGGTCGTGTGGTGATCTCAGCCAGGTCGTGTGGTGACCCTCAGCCAGGCGTCGTGGTGGTGACCCTCAGCCGCGGGTCATGTGGTGACGCCTCCAGGGTCGTGTGGTTGACCCTCAGCCAGGAGTCGTGTGGTGACCTCAGCCAGGTCGTGTGGTGATCTCAGCCAGGGTCGTGTGGGTGACCCTCCAGACAGGGTCGTGGGTGCACCCTCAGCCGGGTCATGGTGGTTGACCTCAGCCGGGTCGTGTGTGACCTCAGCCAGGGTCGTATGGTGACCCTCAGCCAGGGTCGTTGGTGACCTCAGACAGGGTTCGGTTGGTGACCCTCAGCCGGCACATGTGGTGACCTCAGCCAGGGATCGGTGTGGTGACCCTCAGCCAGGGTCGTGTGGTGACCTCAGCCAGGGTCGTGTGGTGACCTCCAGCCAGCGATCATATGGTGACCCTCAGCTCAGGGTTCGTGTGGTGACCCTCAGTCAGGGTCGCGGTGGTGACCCTCAGTCCGGGTCGTGTGGTGACGCTCAGCCAGGATGCAATAAATGTGACCCTCCAGTCTCTAGGATCATATGGTGTACGCCTTCAGTCAGGGTCGTGTGTGACCCTGCAGTCCTAGGGTCGTGTGGTGACCTCTAGCCAGGGTGTTATTGGTGACCCTCAGCCCAGGGTCGTGTGGTGATCCTCAGCCATGGTCGTGTGGTTGTCCTCAGTCAGGGGTCGTGTGGTGCTCTCAGTCAGTGGTCGTATGGTGACCTCATGCCAGGGTCGTGTGTGACCTCAGCTCATGGGTCGTATTGGTTGCGCCTCAGCCAGGTCGTGTGGTGACCTCTCAGCAGGTCGTGTCGGTGACCCTCAGCCAGCGGTCGTGTGGTGACCCTCAGCCAGGGTCGTGTGGTGACCTCAGCCATGGTCGTGTGGTGACCCTCAGCCGGGGTCGTGTGGTGACCTCAGCCAGGGTCGTGTGGTGGCCCTCAGCCAGGGTCGTGTGGTGACCCTCAGTCAGGGTCGTGTGGTGACCCTCAGCCGGGGTCGTGTGGTGACCCTCAGCCAGGGTCGTGTGGTGACCCTCAGCCAGGGTCATGTGGTGACCCTCAGCCAGGGTCGTGTGGTGAGGTGACCCTCAGCCAGGGTCGTGTGGTGACCCTCAGCCAGGGTCATATGGTGACCCTCAGTCAGGGTCGTATGGCTGACCCTCAGCCAGGGTCGTATGGTGACCCTCAGCCAGGGTCGTATGGTGACCCTCAGCCAAGGGTTGTGGTGACCCTCAGCCAGGGTCGTATGGTGACCCTGCAGCCAGGGATACGTATGGTGACCGTGCAGACCAGGGTCGTAATGGTGACCCTCAACCAGGGTCGTATGGTGACCCTCAGCACAGGGTCCGTGTGGTGACCCTCAGCCAGGGTCGTGTGGTGACGGCTCAGCCAGGGGTCAGTGTGGTGACCTCAGCAGGTGTCGTGTGGTGACCCATCAGCCAGGGTCGTGTGGTGACCCTCAAGCCGGGGTCGTATGGTGACCCTCAGCCAGGGTCGTATGGGTGACCTCAGCCAGGGTCATGTGTGACCCCTCGCCGGGGTCCGTATGGTGAACCCTCACAGCCAGGGTCGTTGGTGACGCCTCAGCCAGGGTCGTGTGGTGACCTCAGCCAGGGTCGTGTGGTGACCCTCAGCCAGGGTCGTGTGGTGACCGTCAGCCAGGGTCGTGTGGTGACCCTCAGCCGGGGTCATGTGGTGACCTCAGCCAGGGTCGTGTGGTGACCTCAGCCAGGGTCGTGTGGTGACCCTCAGCCAGGGTCGTGTGGTGACCTCAGCCGGCCACCGTGCCGTCAGTACCGTCTGGTGGCTGAGTAGACCTGCGCCCGTTACGCTGCTGCGGCGACCGGTGACGGCCCAATCTGCCGCCGGTCGATGCCGCCAAAAGCCATGCATCGGCCGTGGTGCTCGTTGAAGCGGCGTGAATTCGGCGACGGCGGCTGGCCGCGGCACCTTTAGTGCTGCTATCGGGCGGCTGAGGGGCGCGCGCCAGCACTCACGGCCCGATGAGCTGGCCTACCGTCGAATGGCGCGCTGACGCCGGCCACCGGCGGCAGAAAGACACATCAGCTGCTCCGCTCAGTGGCAGGATATCTCAACATTCTAACCTCATTTCTGACAGGGCTGGTCATAGGTGGCGACGATCCGCTAAAACCAGAGGATTAACCCTATTCCGTGCGGGGGCAGATTCTCTCCCCAGTCCCCCCTGGTGGGGTTTTGTTTGCTGTTTCTAAACAACTGGGCCTAGCGTCTGAAAATTTTCAGACTTTTCTCATCATTGATTTACTCCTGTTAGGTCAAAATGTTACGAAAATCAGGGTAACTAGACACCGGGTAGAACGGTAAGGAATGTAGCGCCCAAATGAATTAGACAACATACATTTGTTTTTTAAAATATTTTGTCTATGATAAATTAAGAGTATTGTATTGTATCATCAATTTGCATTCCCATAGATTAAATCTTAAATTATTTAATCCAATTCCAGCAAATCTACTGAAGCATAGTCGAAATAGGATATATTTCAGTATCTTTGGTAGCATATGGCAGCAGGATTCAAAACAACTAAGCGTCTCTACTAGCATTATAGATGACGCTGCAGTCGCCACTTATATGCTACGCCACAATCGGCATAGGGCGTTCCGATATTTTTTAACCCCTAAGCCAATTTCACCTCTTTGTGCCCAGAATATCGAAAAATGGTAAATAGAAACGTGGTAGCCAAGCCTCATAGCTATCTGTTGCAGAAGTCGGATTTAAAACATGTCCCATAGGTTACGAGCCAGACTCGTCTGAAAATCGTCACCTTAACCCTACTCCTGGAGGGATGAAAAGTATACGAATCTGTCGGGGGGGGGCTTATTCGGCCCCCTTTAGATCTGGCTGCCATTAACCCCGCGCACTGCAGGGGGGTTGATTTCCGCCCCCCTCAGGGTTTTTCGGAGTAGCGAAAAACGGCGGCCGCGCAGCGCGCCCAATTTTTGTACACCTGTTTTGGGCACAATTACGCACCACTTTGGAAAGTTTTGACTTGAGGGTCCATCTTCAGTCAGGTCACAAGTCCATGTCAAGTGACCTCACCTTCAAATGTTTGCGTTCGTGCCAAAGCCACAGTCTTTTTTCGAAGTTTTTGAAACTTGCAGGATTTATAAGAATATCAGTACCTACAAATTCGTATATCTCGGATTTTTCGTATTCGGTGACCAAAGGTCAGGTCATTTCCTGAACCTCCCCATTTATAAGTGAATGGGAGAAATAAAACAAATGCTTCCCTTTCAGAGAATTTTATGCATTGGATAAGGCTAATTTCTTTCAGAATTCATGTATTTTAGCTCATTCTAAATGATTCAAGGTGCAATTGCTGCTTAGTGATTTATACAAGGTCATCTGAGGTCATCAGCAATGATTTGCTAATAACTCTTGATAGAAAAGAGATAGAGACGATTAGTTTACACCTATGTGTTCGTCTCGTCTGGCCGCGTTGCCCCATATGCAACATGACCTACCTGGGTGACCAATTGACCTTGACCTGAGGTCAAATTTTGAAGTTGACCTACCAGGTCCCGTTATATATGTTTCCAAAGCGCATCAATGAGACAAACACGAATGGCGTTCAAAAATGTTTTCCCTTCTTCTCAGGTGACATGCTATTCACGAAAAACTGTTTGCTAAAAACAGTATTTTTGACCCTTTCATTGACCTCCTCACCGGGCCTTAACTATTGATCTGAGATCAATTTGAGGCATATATGCGATTGCAAATTTCAATAAGCTATCGAATTTACCTCTTGAATCGTTTGCTCCTAGCTTCATTAGTTTCCGAGATAATTTGGGGTTTCTGGAAAGAGTCCTAAAGAGGTTTCCTAAAACCGGAAAATCTGACCTTTTGGTGACCACTGGTGACCTCAATGTGACCTGATCTAGAAAGATGAATACTTTCGATAGAGCTTTCCTAGAAGCTATCCAATGCCGTTTTCGCTTGTCGCTACGTTGCGTAGTTTTGAGATTCTTCAACGGGGGGGGGCGGAATCAACCCCCCTGCAGTTCGTGTTCGGCGCAACCCCCTGCAGTGCGCGGATAAGAGCTTAAAAACCATGAAACTTGGGTGTGACTTAAGGTCGACAATGAACTTCTATTTTTGTTACAAATTTTGGTGACCTTCGCGTCATTATCTTCAGGGTCAAATGACGGCATTCAGAAGTTATTTTTGTCAAAACATTGATATTTCAGGACCTTATCTCGGGAAAACTATGCAGCTAGGAGGAATCGAAAAATCACTGTAAAGCGGTTTTAATTGTCTTTCGCCCATAAGGCATCAGAAATGACCTCAGCTCAAAGGTTTGGACTGAAGAGGTCAACATATGTTAAAAAACCTGTTTTTCAGCAAATGTTTGTTCGTTAATAACTTTTTATATTCTAAGTATATACAGCACTTATTTTGGTAACATCGTGTTTCTACGTCATGCGGTTAAATTCATATCAATTTTGTCAAATTCGAAAATTTGACCCGGGTCAAGGTCAGGGGGGTTCCCCAAAAGGGGGTGGGGACGAAGTCGGGTTCAAATGCATACCAAAAGGACGCGTATTGACGAAACAAACATTTTTAGACCATTGCGAGACTCTATGATGTTCTTGTTCCGAGTTATTGATAAAAAGGTGTTGGTGACCTTGAATGACCTTTCAAAAGGTCACTGACTAAAAATGTTATCCTTTCCATCAAGAAGAGCCTAAGATGACATGATACTGAAATAATTGGATTGATGCAATGTATTAAACACTCGTTTTTCATTTTTCACAATATACTTATATTGGAAGGTTAGCATTTGACCTGACATCAGGTCATCAAATATTTATGATATCACCTGACTTTCAACACATATTATTTGGCATGTTTTCTCTCACACCACAAAATCCGGTTTTTTGAAACGTCTTGAAAATAAAAAAAACTTGCATCATTTTGTGAAAAAATACGTTTTTCAAAAATTTTGGGATTTCACAAATTCAAAGTTTTACATTTCGAGATAACCATCTGAAAGAGTAGGCGAATCTTATTCTCTACCGATGTTCCTGTTTTTTGCTAACACTTCTCTTTCACACACAACTCTCCACGAAGTGCTTAACCATGCAAAGATTGTGTCGAAACGCCGAACACGCCCCCTAAAACTGTACCTGAACCCCCTCCTATAATTTAATTTGGGAAAAAAGTACACCATTGCGATGCGCAATGAGATGTTAGGAAAAGCCAGCAAGTTTGAAGATTCTGAGTTGAGTTATGAATGACCTGTAACGCGAAAACGCAAGGGGGGCCGATTTCGCCCCCCCCCCGACAGTAATAGGTTAACATGGGAAGCCCTATGGTCTAGTAGTTTTTGAGCGCCCAAACGCCCGAGCACTGCCAACTGTTACCAGTGGGGGCTGACGAAAATCGGTCCAGTAGAACTAGAGGTGGCGCCAGACTCCCGTTTTTGGAAGGGTGTTACGAATGCAGTTGCGTAGCGCATACTTCCTTTGTAGTTTGCGATGCAATACATGCGCCGGACACATTTTCACAGCAATATACATCATACATACTGGGATTGTACATATTTTTGGCAGAGGCGCACTAAGGTACACAAAAATGGGAGGAAATACTCTCCCTCAAATTAGGTTCACATTCAAATTAGCAAGATTATAAAAATAAAAAGAACGTACGTGCATGGTGTCCCCACGTTGTTTACCGCGATACGTATATATGCGCAATATATTATGTATACAAAATTACAGCAAATAATGTCCAATGTGATGTTCATATCGTCTCAAACAATCACGAACAGCACATATTTCAAGTAAGAAAATCGACCCATTTTACATCCCCTGAAATCGCATATGATTTTGCATTTGGGTACGGTCTGTCTTTCGACATATTGAAGACCAGTACATTTCAAGCTTAAAAACGTGTGATGCATGAAAATCGGTCGAACCACATGACCGCAATGATCTTAAAAACAAAACAAAGTCGTGTTTTTTCCATGACCTCCATTACAAAAAAAATAAAGTAAAATATATACTTTCATGGCAAATCGAAAAGTGTTTGTCCCATCGAAATCGACCGAGCGGTCCTCGAGATGTCTGGGGGGGGGGACAAAATCTGTCCCCCGCNTTCAAGACATAAATCGCTTTCAAAAGCTGCGTAGTTAAGGAAAGAATAAGTATACTAAAACTTTCAACTAACACATTTCAAACATCTTAAGATGTTTTAAAACATTTCGTGCAAAATAATCCATCTTGAAAACGGTTAATGAGTTGCTTACACTTGGGAGCCATCACTCAGTCAAAAATAGAGATATTGCTATGCAGTCTTGTTTTGGTATTGTCCATAGTCATTTGTCTCACACTTCTTTCGATTTGTTAAACATCTAAAACAATTATTTTGTACTGATTTTTTTCCCCAAATTGCATTCTTTATTTTTCTGGGTAGAAAAATAGAAAACCTGAGATCGCCATTTAAAAGAGAATGCTATTTTCTATCTTTTCCGTTAAAGATGTGCAATTTGCTGCAAAACCTCTATTTTCTACGATTTTTCAAACACATATCGTTTTTCAACCAGCATGACGTCACCAAAACGTTCTTATCTCCCAAACTACTTAAAGGGACACTGCCACCTTTCCAAAAATTCTCAAATGTACGCCGCTTGTGGTGCACTTAATAGAAGTATTGCTGCCGAACGCGATTATCACATTTGTTTCTCACAAACAGTGCTGATTTTCATAAAAAGTTAAGTTTTAATATTTGGGATGCTGACGTCATACGAAGGAATTTCGGGAATAGAGAACATATGTATGGCTAATGTATGGCCCAAATGTAAAACGAGTCGAGTATCTCAACATTTAGTAAGAGTGACGACGTCATCGGGTCAGGTCCCGTTCAACACTGGCGACTGGGATGTTACAGATGCAAAAATCAACTCAATTTCTTTATTATTCGACCTCGGTGTGTTGTTTTGACTCATACTATACTTAACTTCCAATGCTAGCACGGAAAATTGCTATCTCAGCTAATATAATGTTAATGTGGCAGTGTCCCTTTAACTGTTTTCAATACAAATTTGACAGGATACGTATAATTGTTGTTGACTGAGCTACTGAAAATATCAGCAAGCTTTGTTGTCTGTGTAAAACGTAATGCAATTAAAATATCAGTGGTGGTCGTCTTAGTAGGGTGAGGGCTAAGTTACAAATGGTTAATTTACAAATGAGCAAAAATAACACCGGATAGATACGTAAAACAACAGACGATCAGAAGGCTTTTGCTTAAACAACTAAGCACATTCATGTTTAATGATATAAAAATAGTCTTTGAAGTATTGCCGTTCTATTTACCCGATAAATCACATACACCGCTCGATTGGAGCGAAAGCAGCGGACGAGTCGAGGTCAACACATGGCTCTACACAGTATCCGACAGGGTCATGAACCACTACGAGCAAAAGAGTGGCGTGGACTGTTTTTCACACGACAGGGTGTGACAAACTGCCGTTCTGCCAACCAATCTGACGTCTGTATAAATGATGGCGGAATATCAACGAGCGCTTTGAATGATGCCAGCCAGCATTAGTGGCGAGCAGGTCTCTCTCAGACAAATGGAGTATCATAAATATGATACCGATCAAATAACCGACGGGAACTTGATGACATTTTAAAAGAGAGTGGCCAGGTTTCTGTCGATCAAATTTCCGTCATGGCGGCAGAAAATCTTCCGGAAGACTCTCAATAGGAACTGACATCTGTTTTGCTGAGCGGGTTTGTCTTCCATAAGCTTGCATTGCTCTGTTGAGATTTTGTATGCTCTTAACTATCACGGACTATCTAATTTTGGCGGCGCGCGGCCGTACTCTGCCGGAAATGAGCTCTTAAGGTGGTTATTTGTGGCCAGGGTCCAATCCAGACTGAGTGCAGCTCAGCACCAGCTCAGCAGACACTGTGAGATGACGTCACCACAGGAATCAACGCCGCTCCCGGGGTGGACATAGCGACAGCCGACGGTCATTTCCGGGTAAATAGGTGTACGAGGTCCTCAGGGTTATAGAGCCCCGAATGATGGGACAGCCAATGAGCATTGGTCTGGGGAAATGGGGTGGGACGGAATGTCTGCCCAAACGTTGACCATACAGGCCTGGAATTATCATGACCACCAATATTTGGACCAAAGTTTTAATGTTGGTTCAATCTTGCAAACTGAGTTCTTGCAGGAGATATAATAACCCCAGAGGGTTAAAAAAGCGTCGTCCAGGCGATGGTGTCGGCGGCCAGATAGCCTCCTGTGCTGACTGAAGCAACGACCAAAATCGTCCAGCCGACTAAAAACGTCTGAAGAATGCCTCATTTAGTTTCGCTTCTATGTTTATGAGCTGTAAAAAAATCCTTCAAACTTCCAGTCAAGCCCAGTCCTCACCGCACGCGTCCCGGTCCTCACCGCATCCATCAGTACCGACCCCGGGCCTGTTTACGCCGCCCAAGCCCGTCCGGACAATGGTCGACACCTGGGCCCGACCAGAAAATAACGATACGGACCCCTTCGGTGCCGTTTTAACTGCCTTAGGCGACACCAGGTAGACATTCCTGACGGGTGCGGTTAAGACCGGGGGGCCGGGGATCGGCACTGGGCAGCCGAACGCGACCCACTGGGAGGGACAGATTTTGTTCACCTGTCTATCTCCCGAACCAACTGTCGTATCGAGACGAAATATGTGGGCTGTGGCAATCAAAAGATCAAATATGAATAATTAATATATGTAACAGTGCATTTGTATGGCATGGCTGGCCTACGGCTGGCTATCGTGCTTTGGGTCAGACTACGGCGTTAGCCGTTCTTCAGACTACGCCGAAACGGCCGGCTGCGGCCAGACCGTCAGGACGGGTGTAGGTCGGTCATGAAAAATAGAGCTGTGTTGACTTCTATCATGCGAGCGGCTTCTGTGCAATAACGATGTCAGGATTGGTGTGCAAGCCAAACGTACAAAGTCATGTGTTTGGCGAGATCGACAAACTTACCTGCTTTGCTTAGAAGGTTAGTGAGAAATATATGTTACCCTTGCATTTGATTTAAGAATAACCAAGCCGAGTTCAAATCATACCAGCATGTATTGTAAATTTGCATGGACAGAAACGTAAGACCAGCGTTACTTGGAATGGTTGTGTTGAAGATTTTAAATGTGCTAAGACTATTACTACGGCGACCAATTGTTTAGGAAAATAATACCGTCGGCGACCAGCTTTCATTTTTTAGCCATGTAACCTCTGCCTGATTTCGACAGATTACCAGCAGAGTACAGACCCAGAAACGTTAAGGTACTGAAAGGTTCAAAACACCCATGTCAGAAGTAGTTGGGCACCCCTGGCGCAAATTCCGTTCAAAATTGAAACAATTTTGCTCATAATTTGTTTAGATATAGCGATTTTAGTGAAGTCACTACACACGAATTTTACACATACATCAGCTAAACTTTAACAGACCGTACAAAGACAACCTTATAAGAAAATGCAATCCGGAAACAGTTGAATATTAAAAATAAAAAAGGCTTCAAAATAAACATATCTGTTTTGTGAAATTTTTGGCTTATGACCCTAATTTTTTTTTAAATGACTACAAAATCAACATTTTCAAAAATATTATAGAAACCGGAATATGCGTCAAAGACTTAATAAACAACTACCGTACCAATATAAAAATATCATCATTTTTGGACTGAGTTGATCACATTTACAGTATTGGTAGCTCAGACGTTCATATCCTGAAAATTGCGTTTTTTGGCTTTATAGACAGATGCAGACACTAAAGCAGCACTGTATTTCGAAGCAAAACTCGTCTAGAAACATGCGGTTTTTTATTGGATACTTTATTCAATAAAAATTATTATGTTTTTGGCCTTATTATTGACCTTAGCTTGACATTGACTTCATAACATGAGTCTTGTGGTTAAATGAGTATCAATGTTGCTTTCCACGCGTAAAAGAGATCCATAAAACATGTGTTGCATGGCCTTCACAAATATGTGTGAATCTTTTGTAAACACTTTGACCCTTCATTGTTGCCAATAATATAACTTGTAGATCATGCAGGATGTGTATCATATGTTAAGAGCACCTTAGGGGTGATCATGGTCGCAATCGAAGCTTTGGATTGGAAAGTATGGCTCCATAAACAAATACATTGATTTTTGACCTTTGACTGGCCTACTGATATTGACACAAATTCAATTTTTGAGCGTGCTTAAATTTATCTCATGAGCGTATTTCGAATGCTGCCTTGCGCGTTCTCTGCGATTCATGGGTTCGGAAGAATAACCAGGAGCGTTTACCCTATTACTGCGGGGGGGGGGCGAATCGGCCCCCGCTTGAGGTTTTCAGAGTACAGGTCATTCATAACTCAAACTCAGAATTCTTTCAAACTTGCCTTGCTTTCCTAACAGTCATGCGCTCAATTGTGGTTGTACTTTCCCAATTTATTATTGGAGGGGTCCAGGACAGTTTTTATGGGGCGTGTTCGGCCGTATGACACAAATCTTTGCAGGTTAAGCACTGTGAGGTTGTGTGTTGAAGAGAAAGTTAGCAAAAACAGACATCGGTTAATTAATTTATTGCTCTTCTTCAGACTGGCCTATTTCTAAATTTACAAAATTTTGAATTTTGAAATCCAATTTTTGAAGATTTTTTTTTTTCACAAATTTGATGCAAGTTTGTTATTTTCCACGACGTTCAAAAAACGGTTTTTGTGTGAAGAGAAAACATGCCAATAATATGTGTTGAAAGTTTCAGGGTGATTCTAAATAATTGATACCTGTGTCAGGTAAATGCTAAAACCTTCCAATAAAGTAATGGTGAAAAATGAAAAACGAGGGTTGATACATTGCATCAATCCAATTATTTCAGTATCATGTCATCTTAGGCCCTTCTTGATGGAAAGGATTAATTTTTTAGTCATGACCTTTTGAAAGTCATGTCAAGGTCCCAAACACATTTTATCATAACTCGATGACAAAGACACATCATAGAGACTCGCAAAATTGGTTTCAAAATGTTTGTCTCTGTCAAAAATGTTTGTCTCGTCAATACGCGTCTTTTGTATGCATTTTGACCGACTTACGTCTTCATGACTTTGACCTTGACCTTGACCCGGGGTCAAATTTTCGATTTGACAAAGTTGATATGATTCGAACTGCAATGACAAGAGAAACACGATTGTACCAAAATAAGTGTTGTATATACTCTAGATAAAAAGTTATTAACGAACAACATTTACTTGAAAATCAGGTTTTTTAACATTCGTTGACCTGTACAGTCCAAAATTGACCTGAGGTCATTGAGATGCCTTATGCGAAGACAATTAAAATCGCTTTACAGTGATTTTTCGATTCCTTCCTAGCTAGCCATAGTTTTCGGATTAATATGCAAAGGTTTCCTTGAAAATATCATGTTTTGCAAAAATAACTTTTGATGACGTCATTTGACCTTCAAGATAATGACCCAAGGTTCACCCAAATTGACAAATATAGTTCATTGTTGACCTTAGTCACACACCAAGTTGTTTCATGTTTTAGCTCGATGGGCAGCAAGACTTAAAGGGGGCCGAATAAGCCCCCCCCGACAGATTCGTATTACTTTTCATCCTTCCAGGAATATGGGTTAACGCCCCCCAGTCAATGTCGTGTTCAGATCAACCCATTCAATGCCGACTAAGGCGCTGTTTGATTCTTAGACTCTGTGATGAAAAATGGCGGGAGCAAGTTAATCATAAAATCTGGTTTTAGGTTTGGTTGGTTGAATGCTGTTTGAGGTTAGTTTATATATTTGTATAGTTACTAGCTACATTGATATGTCGCCCTGTAGCTCAGTTGGAGAACGCTGACTTCTGACAGTTCCCGGTAGTGGCAGCCCGGGTTCGAGTCGCTCGGCGCTCGTATTTACTGCTGATTTGGATGGCTGCGGCCGGTGGTACGAAGTCGCATTTAAAGGTCAGGTGAAGCAGTTAATGAAAGCGAACCGTGATCCAGGTATGTACATACTACCTATTGTCGGGCACGTAATGTTTGCCTTCTAATTATGGCGGCATTCCAGGAATTGCAGTGATCGAAGGTAGAGGCTGCAGGGCTGCGCAACAAGCTCTTGCTCTAGCGCGGCTCCTGACCCGACAGTCCATCCATTCAAAAGGTTCAGGACTAAAAAGGTTATACCACAAATTTACAGACATCACCTTTCAGTTTTACGAGAAAAAATTAATAATAAAAAGTTAAGTCCAATTCTCGTCAGCGACAAGGGGAAGTAACAATAATTTACGCTGTGTCAGACACGATAACCCGAGTGAGTGATCTTACGAGGGCGTGAGAGAAAGATAATTAACACCAAACTAATTTCGCCATCAGGTGCCAGGATAATAGGAAGGGCCAGTCGATCCCTCGAAAAATAACACTCTCCTTTTAAACTGACTAGTAGACAAAGTTTATAACAAATATTTTATGTTGTACTTATTGCTTGCTTGATGTTTCCAACGTTATATCAGTCTACGTATAACAGCGTCAGATTTGGACGGGCTCGGCCGATTCTCGTACTGTGAGGGTCGATTGAGCTTAACACTAATTTCTCATTTGGATTCTGCTGAATGCCTATCCCAGATACTTGGTTTCTCAAGCAAGTTCCGATCTTTTGGAACACTTCCGGAATCCTTCTTTGTTGTCACATGACATCTAACACGACCCACTTTCCATCAGGACTGTTTTCAACTCAAAATCAAATATTCAAGTTTTGTTGTGAAGTTTTTCAGTTAATCTACCAGCCCACTGGCAGCCTGTTCCGTGATCTATGTCCTCACTTCAGCACTGTGCAGGGCGGCCTATTCTGCAGAGTGCATGCCTAGCGGCAGCGGCTGTGTTCAAGGTTAGGTGATATAAATGGGCCAGATGGCCGGTGTCAAGGTATGTTTGCGCACGTCAAACTCTAGCCACTAATATACGTCGATTATCATGAATACCGGCATAGGGTTGTGGGATTAGAACACGTGCACCCCGACCAAGCTCTGCTTAGTACGGCACCTGACTTCGAAAAAACAATTCATTGACTAGATTGAAGATTCAGAATAATTAAACAAAAATATTCAACGATAGCAACAATGGCTAAAAGTGCGGAAACAGACAAAATATAGATTTAGACATTTCAAATTACCACGCATAAATGATAGTTTCTCAGACTCACAAAACAAAGGAAAGAATTGGTAAATAGGAATGCAAACTGCAAACACTAGTTTCGAATCAGAAACGGAGTAGAAGCGAATCATGGTCAAGATAGAACTGAAATGGGAGTGGAAAGTTGGATACACGATGATAAGGGCTCAGACACATTTAATCTGTCCTTCTGAGGGACTTGTAGCGGACTCTGACACATTGGTGGCTTCTGTGGTCGACCTCACTTGTTGATGGAGTCAGCTATACGGCTCGATAATATGATAACTTGTGTGCTCGACCTCACTTGTTGATGGAGTCAGCTATACGGCTCGATAATATGATAACTTGTGTGGTCGACCTCACTTGTTGATGGAGTCAGCTATACGGCTCGATAATATGATAACTTCATTTTTTCTTCTTTTTTTTTCTTTTTTTTTTTTTTTTATGTGTCGACTACAGAAGTTATCAAATTATCGAGCCGTATAGCTGACTCCATCAACAAGTGAGGTCGACTACAGCAGTTATCATATTATCGAGCCGTATAGCTGACTCCATCAACAAGTGAGGTCGACCACAGAAGCCACCAATGTGTCAGAGTCCACTACGAGTCCCTCAGAAGGACAGATTAAATGTATCTGAGCCCTTATCATCCTGTATCTAACTTTCCGCTCCCATTTCAGTTATATCTTGAACATGATTCGCTTCTGCTCCGTTTCTGATTCAAAACTAGTGTTTGCAGTTTGTATTCCTATCTACCAATTCTTTCCTTTGATTTGTGAGTCTGAGAAACTATCATTTATGCGTGGTAATTTGAATGTCTAAATCTATGATTTTGTCTGTATTCCGCACTTTTAGCATGTTGCTATCGTTGAATATTTTTGTTTTAATTATTCGGAATCTTCAATCTAGTCATGAATGTTTTTTTCAAGCTCAGGACCGTACTAAGCAGGCTTGGTCGGTGGTGCACGGTCGTTCTTAATCCCACAGGCCCTATGCCGGTATTCAATGATAATCGACGTATATTAAGTGGGCTAGAGTTTGACGTGCGCCAAAACATTACCTTGACCCATTCTGGCCATTTATATCACCTAACCTTGAACACAGCCTGCCGCTAGGGCATTTCACTCTTGCAGAATAGGGTCGCCCTGCACCAGTGCTGAGGTGAGACATAGATCACGGAACAGGCTGCCAGTGGGCTGCGTAGATTAACTGAAAACTTCACAACAAACTATGAATACTTGATTTTGAGTTGAAACAGCCTGATGGAAAGTGTTCGTGCTGATGTTCATGTTTGACAACAAAGAGGATTCCGGAAGTGTTCCAAAAGATCGGAACTTGCTTAGAAACCAAGTATCTGGGATAGGCATTTCAGCAGAATCAAATAGAATTATGTTAAGCCTCAATCGACCCTCACAGTACGAGAATCGGCCGAGCCCGTCCAAATCTGACGCTGTTATACGTTAGGACTGATATAACGTTGGAAAATCAAGCAAGCAATAGACAACATAAAATATTTGTTATAAACTTTGTCTCCCTGAGTCAGTTTAAAAGGAGAGTGTTAGTTGTTCGAGGGATCGACTGGCCCTTCTATTTATCCTGGCACCTGATGGGCGAAATTAAGTTTGGTGTAATATCTTCTCTCACGCCACTCGGTAAGATCACTCACCGGTCAATCGTGTCTGACACAGCGTAAATTATCTGTTACTTCCCCTTGGTCGCTGACGAGGAATTGACCATACGTGAAAGGTGATGTCTGTATTTTTGTATAAGCTTAGTCCGAATCTTTTGAATGGATGGACTGTCGGGGTCAGGAGCCGCGCTAAGCAGAGCTTGTTGCGCAGGCCCTGCAGCCTCTACCATTCGATCACGCAATTCCTGGAAGCCGCCATAATTTAGAAGGCAAAATCATACGTGCCCGACATAGGTATGTATGTACATACCTGGCCACGGTTCGCTTCATTAACTGACTTCACCTGACCTTTAATGCGATCGCTACCACCGGCCGCAGGCCATCCAAGTCAGCAGTAAATAGCGAGCGCCGAAGCGGCTCGAACCCGGGCTGCCACTACCGGGAAATGTCAGAAGTCCAGCGTTCTCCAACTGAGCTACAGGGGCGGACATACAATGTAGCTTGTATTTATACAAAATATAAAACTAACCTCAAACAGCAGCATTTTATGACTTAACTTGCTCCCGCCATTTGTCATCACCAGAGTCTAAGAATCAAACAGCGCCTTAGTCCGGCATTGAATGGGGTCTGATCTGAACACCATTGACTGGGGGGCGTTAACCCTATTCCTGGAGGGATGAAAAGTATACGAATCTGTCGGGGGGGCTTATTCGGCCCCCCCTTTAATTCTTGGCTGCCGATAAGGAGCTAAAAACATGAAACTTGGTGCTTGTGACTAAGGTCACAATAACTATATTATTAGTCAATTTTGGGTACCTTGGGGTCATTATCATTCAAGTTCAAATGACTCAATCAAAGTTATTTTTGTCAACACATGATATTTTTCAGAAACCTTTGCTCTTATCTCAGAACTATGGCAGCTAGGAGAATCCGAAAATCACTGCTTAAAGCGGATTTAATTGTCTTTCGCCATTAAGCATCATAAAATGACCTCAGGTCAATGGTTTGACTGTACAGGTCAACGAATGTTAAAAAACCTGTTTTTCAGCAAATGTTGTTCGTTAATAACTTTTCTATCTAAGAGTATATACACACACTTATTTTTAGGTCCATTCGTGTTTCTCTCGATCTTGCAGTTCAAAATCATATCATTTTGTCAAAATCGAAATTTGACCAGGGTCAGGTCAAGATCAAGGTCAAGTGACGATAATTCGGTCAAATGCATACCAAAAGACGCGTATTGACAGACAAACATTTTGAGACATTTGCGAGTCTCTATGATGTTTTGCACGATGTTATTGAAAAATGTTGTTGGTGACCGCTTGAATGACCCTCTTCAAAAAGGTCACCTGACTAAAAAATTAATCCTTTCCATCAAGAAGGCTAAATGACATGATTACTTGAATAATTGATTGATGCAATGTATCAACCCTCGTTTATTCATTTTCACCATATACTTATATTGAAGGTTAGCATTTGACTGACATCAGGGTATCAAATATTTAGATATCACCCGAAACTTTCAACACATAATTGGGCGATGTTTTCTCTCACTCAAAAACCGGTTTTTTGAAACGTCGTGAAAATAAAAAACTGCATCATTTTGTGAAAAAAAAAATCTTCAAAACAAAATTGGATTTGCAAAATTCAAAATTTTGTGAAATTATAGAAATAGCCATCTGAAAAGCAATAAATTATCTACCAGATGTCTGTTTTTGCTAACTTTTCTCTTCAACACACAACTCTCCACGAGTGACTTAACCATGCAAAATTTTGTTGTCAATACGGCCGAACACCCCCTTAAAAACTGTCCTGACCCCCTCCTAATAATTAAATTGGGGGAAAAAGTACACCACAATTGATGCGCAATGAATGTTAGGAAAAGCAAGCAAGTATTTTGAAGATTTGAGTTTGAGTTATGAATACCTGTACTCGGAAAAACCTCCAAGAGGGCGATTCGCCCCCCCCCCCCGACAGTAATAGGGTTAAACGCCCCCTGGTTATCTTCCGAACCAATGATCGCAGAGAAACGCGCAAGGCAGCATTCGAAAACGCTCAATGAGATAAATCTTAAGCACGCTCAAAAAATTGAAATTGTGGTCACATATCAGGTCACGGCCAGGTCAAAGGTCAAAATCAATGTATTTTAGTTTATGGACCATACTTTCCATCCAAAGCCTTCGATTGCGACCATGAACACCCAAGGTGCTCTTAAACATATGATACACATCCTGCATGATCTAAAGTTATATTATTGGCAACAATGAAGGGTCAAAGTCGGTTCACAAAAGATTCACAAAATATTTGTGAAGGCCATGCAACACATGTTTTATGGATCCTTTTACGCGTGGAAAGCAACATTGATACTCATTTGACCACAAGACTTCATGTATATGAAGTAAATGGCAAGCTAAGGTCAAAATAAGGCCAAAAAATAATATTTTTTATTGATAAATATCAATAAAAAACGCATGTTTCTAGACGAGTTTTGCTTCAGAAATACAGTGCTGCCTTTTATGTGTCTGCATCTTGTCTATAAAGCCAAAAAAACGCAATTTCAGGATATGACGTCATGAGCTACCAATACTGTAAATGTGATCACTCAGTCAAAAATGATGATATTTTTTATATCTGGTACGGTAGTTGTTTGTATTAAGTTCTTTGACGCATATTCCGGTTTCTATAATATTTTTGAAAATGTTGATTTTGTAGTCATTTTAAAAAAAAATAGGGTCATAAGCCAAAAATTTCACAAAACAGAGATTTTTTTAAAATTTAGTCCGAATGTTTTGTATGGATGGATTTCCGAAGTCAGGACCCGCGCTAAGAAGAGCTTGTTTTGTTTTAAAACGGGTTTTTTCTGGTTAAGTTTAAGGACGCTGGATGTATGTGTAAAATTCGTGTTTGTAGGGACTTCACTAAAATCGCTATATCTAAACAAATTATGAACAAGAATTGTTTCAATATTTTGAACGGAATTTGCGCCAGGTGCCCAACTACTTCTGACCATGGTGTTTTGAACCTTCAGTACCCTTAACGTTTATGGGTGTGTACTCTGTGTAATCTGTCAAAAATAGGCAGAGGTTAATGGCTAAAATGAAAAGCTGGTCGCCGACGGTATTATTGTCCTAAAAACCAATGGGTTTTTTCGGGGCCGTTAGTAATAAGTCTTAGCACATTTAAATCTTACAACACAACCATTCCCAGTAACGCTGGTCTTACGTTTCTGTCATGCAAATTTACAATACAATGCATGGTATTGAATTGTTAACTTTCGGGCATTGGGTTTTTATTCTTTAAATTTTCAAAAATGCAAGTAAACATATATTTCTCACTAACCTTCTAAGCACAAGCAGGTAGTTGTCGATCTCGCCCAAACCATGACTTTTACGTTTGGCTGCACACCAATCCTGACATCGTTATTGCACAGGAAGCCGTCGCATGATAGAAAGTCAACACAGCTCTATTTTTCATGACCACCTACACCCTCCTGACGTTCTGGCCGCAGCCGGCGTTTCGGCGTAGCCTGAAGAACGGCTAACGCGCGTAGTCTGACCAAAGCACGATAGCCAGCCGAATAGGCCAGCCATGCCATACAAATGCACTGTTACCATATATTAATTATTCATCATTTGATCTTATTGATGCCACAGCCCACATATTTCGTACAGTTGGTTCGGGAGATAGAACCAGGTGAATCAAAATCTGTCCCTCCCAGTGGCGCGTTCGGCTGCCAGTGCCGATCCCGCGGCCCTCCGGTCTTAAACGACCCGTCAGGAATGTCTACCTGGTGTCGCCTAAGGCAGTTAAAATCGGCACGAAGGGGTCCGTATCATATTTTCTGGTCGGGCCCAGGTGTCGACCATCTGTCCGGACGGTTGGACGGCGTAAACAGGCCCGGGGTGTCGGTACTGAATGGATGCGGTGAGGAACGGGACGACTGCGTGAGGACTGGGTTGATCTGGAAGTTGAAGGATTTTTTTTACATCTCATAAACAAGAAGCGAAACTAAATGAGGGCATTCTTCAAACTTTTTAGTCGGCTGACGATTTTGGTCGTTGCTTCATCGCACAGGAGGCTATCTTGCCGCGACACCATCGCCTGGACGACGCCTTTAAACCCCCTGGGGTTATATATCTCCGCAAGAACTCAGTTGCAAGATTGAACCAAACATAAGAACTTGGTCCAATATTGGTGGTCATGATAATTCCAGCCTAGGTCAACGTTTGGGGCAAACATTCCGTCCACCCCATTTCCCCAGACAATGCCATTGGCTGTCCCATCATTCGGGCTCTATAACCTGAGGACCTCGTACACCTATTTACCCGAATGAACCGTACGGCTGTCGCTATGTTCCACCCGGCGCGCTAGATTCCTGTGGTGACGTCATCTCCCAAGTGTCTGCTATGAGCTGGTGCTGAGCGCACTCAGTCTGTGAATTGTGACCCTGGCCCACAAATAACCACCTAAGAGCTCATTTCCGGCAGAGTACGGCCGCTGCGCCGCCAAAATTCGATAGTCCGTGATAGTTTAAGAGCATAAAAATCTAACAGAGCAAATGCAAGCTTATGGAAGACAAACCCGCTCAGCAAAACAGATTCATCCTATTGAGAGTCTTCCGGAAGATTTTCTGGCCGCCATGACGAAGAATTGATCGGACAGAAACCTGGCCACTCTCTTTTAAAAATGTCATCGAAGTTCCGTCGGTTTATTTTGATCGGTATCATATTTAGAACTCATTGTCCTGAGAGAGAACCCTGCGCGCCACTAATGCTGGCTAGCATCATCAAAGCGCTCGTTGATATTCCGCATCATTTTATACAGTACGTCAGATTGGTTGCAGAACGGCATTTGTCACACCCTGTCGTGTGAAAAACAGTCCACGCCACTCTTTTGCTCGTAGTGGTTCATGAACCCTGTCGATACTGTTAGACCATGTGTTGACCTCGACTCGTCACCGCTGCTTTCGCTCTACAATCGAGGGTGTATGTGATTTTATCGGGTTATAGAACGGCACACCTTCCAAGAAATATTTTTATATCATTAACATGAAATGTGCTTAGTTGTTTAGCAAAAGCCTCTGATCGTCTGTTGTTTTACGTATCTATCCGGGTTATATTTTTGCTCATTTGTAAATAACACATTTGTAACTTAGCCCTCACATACTAAACGACCACCACTGATATTTTTTAATTGCATTAACGTTTTACACCAGAACAAAAAGCCTTGTGATATTTTCAGTAGCTCAGGTCACACAATATAACGTACCTTCAAATTCTGTATTGAAACAGTAAAGGGACACTGCCCACATTAACATTATATTTGACTGAGATGCCATTTTTCCGTGCTAGGCCATTGAATTAAGTATCGTATAGTCAAAACACCCACCGAGGTCGAAAATAAAGAAAATTGACGTTTGATTTTGGCATCTTACATCCCAAAAAGTCCCACAGTCGTATTTAACGGGGACCCTGACCGCGATGACGTCGTCACTCTAACCTAATGTTGATGATAAACTCGAACTCCCGTTTACATTTGGCCATACATTAGCCATACATATGTTCCATCCCCGAAATTCCTTCGTATACGTAGCAATCCAAATATTAAAACTTTATACTTTTTATGAAAATCAGCACTGTTTTGAGAAAACAAATTGATAATCGTTCCCGGACAGCAATTATTCATATTAAGCACCACAAGCGCGATACATTTGAGATTTTTGGAACAGGTGCAGTGTCCCCTTTAAGTAGTTTGGGAGATAAGAACGTTTAAGTGACGCCAAATGACTGGGTTATGAAGAATGATGTTTTACGGTGAGAGAGAATAAGTTTTGCAGCAATCACCATCTTAACGGAAAAAGATAGAAAATAGCATTCTCTCTTTTAGAATGCGATCTCAAGGTTCCATTTTTTTCTACCCAGAAAATTAAAAGAATGGAAGTTGGGGGAAAAAAATCGTACAAAATAATTGTTTTAGATGTTAACAATCGAAAGAAGTGTAGACAAATGACTATGGACCAATACCAAACAAGACTGCATACAATATCTCTATTTTGACTGAGTGATGGCTCGCCAAGTGTTAAGTCAACTCATTAACCGTTTTCAAGATGGATTATTTTTGCACGAAATGGTTTTAAAACATCTTAAGATGTTTGAAAATTTGCTTAGTTGAAAGTTTTAGATAACTTATTCTTTCCTTAACTACGCCAGCTTTTGAAGCGATTTTATGTCTTGAATATGTCTCTCAAATTTTGGTAATATATTGGGTAAAAAATTGTCATGTTTACAAAATGTGCGTTTGGTGGTAATTAGCAATAAGTATGTAATAGGTCAACTGTGATCTTCACCTAACTGGACACTTTTCAGAACATCTCGAAACATCTCGGTCTCGCGCACCTATTGGTCGCTCACAAGCGAACTCCCCTTGGACTCTAATGGACCGCCTCCAAGCGATCGTTTCTAGCGAATTATGCGCCAGCGAAGGCAGACCTGTGATCCATGACGCTGCAGATTGAGTAACTAATATGGCGGTATGCCTAAGTGAACGAATGGATCACTAAAGACGCAAATGTTTTAGAAACGGACTAATTTTGGTCAATAGTCCTTGTAAATGAGCTCATTTCAGTTTCCATAGCTCTTGAATAATTATAATATCGCCTAAATCAGTAACTTATTTTTCTTGGAATATATCGTATACTAAAACATTCATGCTAAAACATTTCAAAACATTTTAAGATGTTTTAAAACATTTCGCGCAAAATAAGCCATCGTGAAAACGGCTATTAAGTCATTTTTCACTTTTTGATACTGTTTACCGGAAGCGAACAAGTTAAGACATTTGTTGTAATGCTGAGAGAAAGCTGGTCTAAAAAAACTTGCATAAAGCATATAGGCAGAAGATAAACTAAAAGTACACACATAAGCAATGCAATACTGTGGCAACAATGCAGTACGATGGACAGTAGCTAAACATTTGCAGATGATCATGCTGAACACCGCTGGAGAGAGGCGTGGGTACCACGACGATGCGTCGCGAGGCACTCTGACCGAGCTGCGTCGCGAGGGACGCTGACCGGGCTGCGTCGCGAGGCACTCTGACCGAGCTGCATCGCGAGGCACTCTGACCGAGCTGCGTCGCGAGGCACTCTGACCGGGCTGCGTCGCGAGGAACGCCTACCGAGCTGCGTCGCGAGGCACGCCTACCGAGCTGCGTCGCGAGGCACTCCTACCGAGCTGCGTCGCGAGGAACGCCTACCGAGCTGCGTCGCGAGGCACGCCTACCGAGCTGCGTCGCGAGGAGCCTACCGAGCTGCCGTCGCGAGGCACGCCTACCGACCTGCGCTCGCGGAAGGGAACGCCTACCGAGCCTGCGTCGCGAGAACGCCTACCAAGCTGCGCCGCGAGGAACGCCTACCGAGCTGCGTCGCGAGGCACGCCTACCCAGCTGCGTCGCGAGGCACGCTGACCGAGCTGCATCGCGAGGAACTCTGACCGAGCTGCGTCTCGTTGGTTCGGCGACACGCGAGTCGTCGGAGGGGCGGGAGTATTGAGCCGGGTATTATTAGCAATACCTACCCAGAGCGCCGCCGCCTGCCGAAAGGTTCGGGGACGGAAGGCAGTTTTTAAAGTCGATTCTTGCATGCAACGACCTTTAGGCGTAACGGAAAATCCGAAAAAGTTGGTGGTACCCCATCTCCCCCCCCCCGCTTCGACTACCATGATAACCACGCGTGTGCTGACCAAAATAGCTTCCGACTGACAGTGGCTGGGACTACTCACGGATACGGTTAATGTTGAGCTCCCGGACAGCCAGCAGCAGCTCTCGGACAGACGCCCGCGTTCCACACGCAGCCGGCCAGCCGACCTCCTATCGGTGAGTGGGCATGGCATGCCGGTTTATAAAAGACACTTCGGGAATACGCCTCCCGGACAGCATCGCTATGAATAATATCGACGAGAAGAAAGGCTTGCGTAATGCACACCTTCTTTGCATCGCTCACCAGTTCCAGGCGTTGATAATTGTTGCGTGATGTTTTTGTTAGGATGATATCGGCATTTCGCGGCATTTTGCTGCTCTATAAACTGGCTGGCACGGAATGGGTCACGTTGAGTCCTAAGTCTAACTCCTACCTCCCTAGCCATCCTGAACATCGTGTATTTCCTTTCCCCGGTAGTTTATTTTGCATTTCTCTGTCTGGTATGGATTGCCATCGAATGCATTGTGTAGATGTCGTTGCATGTTTAAATTAAGAATGAAAATAAATAACCTGACTCCTGATTGAGGATCGGAGACTGGTGGTCGGCACAACAATAAACATTCCTAATGCTAGATAATTGAAGTTAAGAGTTTAATACGACGGAAGAAGTGCCGGAAACACTCGGCCGATTATGTATTGTCTAGACATAAGTCTTGCTGGCATGGTTCAATAAATACAAAAGTATCTTTGGTTTATTTAGTGCTGATGATAACGAGGGGTAAATTCCGCACTTGGCAGAATAGATCGAAGTTGATTGAGGTTGTTGGTTTGAATTATGATGGTCTAAATTAACTTTGTTAGCATGAAATGCGTTTAAATACGTGAAAAGGAAAAGAGAAAAACAGATTTTGTCTACGCATGAATCTCAACTAGTCGTTGTGGAAAGCCACTTCTTACTTCCGTAAATGTGTTGGTGTATGACAAAAAGCATGTAATTTTGACAAGTGCGCTCTTGTTTCATTGTGTCTTCACACATTTTATATCTTCAAACACCTCAAGCTGCATGATTTTACTTGTCAGATCTGGGATGAAAACTTGTGACCGAATTGCGGAAATTTTTGAATGCATCCTACGCGTGAAAGAGTTTTTTTTCCAAAGCTTTCGTTTCAGTGGTATTTATAAATTTGATATAAATTACTGGTTGTTATGCTCTACTCTTCGTAGCATGTAGTTGCATTTCCATGAATTTCATATCAAATTTCCATTGTATTTTCACCTCTGATCCTCGGTCCGGCATCGATCCGCCATCATTCGGCCGGCTCCTCACCGCGACAGTGATGGTCTCCGCCTGTTTTTGTCACCACCTGACGAGCGTCCGTCGACGGACGAGGTGGTAAATCTGGCCGGCTGGTGGGCGCCGGTCAGCGCGAGCTACCATCGGTCACGGCCTGCCCTGCCCCCACCAATCACCGCCTGAGGGGTCAGAGGCGGCCGCTGGGCCGACCCGGGCCTGATTGGCCCCCTGATGACCGGCCACTTACCGCCGCATCCTCCGCTGACGTCACGACTGGTGGTTGTGGCGAGTGATGGTGTGGCTGGAGTGCTCTGATGAGAAGCGTGCGGCTTAATGAGACTAATCTGTCTAAGTGGAGTGAAGTTTAGGAACTGAATGTTTGGCGAGCAGTTTGTTGAGTAGAGTTATGACAATATTATGCTAGACATCAAGACATCTAAACATTATTTAAACCTCGCCAGTGTAGGACATAATACCTACGCAACCGTGTAGAAGGAGGGAGTACGACCCCCTCTTGGCTCGCCCTTAATTGGTCAAGAGCTTCAATTAAAAAACGAGTGTGTTTTTTGTGATAAGAGGAAGCATTTAATACCCGCTTTTTGAGGTACTGGGTCATTAGGTGACCAGGATGTCTTCCAAATTGTAATTACGTAGAAATTAAATTTAATCGAGCGCAAATCGTGAATGAGCACAAAATTATCGAACATGGGTACCAAACATGAAATCAGCGTCATAAAATGTCCTAGAATCTACCAGAATCGAAAAAGTAAATTTTAAGTCATCGGACGTCAGTGACCTCGGATGACATGTGAGAGAGAATGACCCCAGTGGAATATATGATTGTGTTAAATCGATGTTAGATTTGAAATCAGCGTCACGAAATATAAAAACTGACAGGTCAAAAAGTCGTCTCAGGTCACAATCTCAGTAGAAACCATGAATATCGGGATGTGCTGAACAACAGAAACTCGAAAACTGCACAAGTTACAAGCATCGATACTACGAGACATCAGTTACGCCTGACATGACCATGAGAAGCAGCTCAAAGGTCACGGGTCATGGGGGGGTAGAACTTAACAGTTTTCAGAGTATGTGTCAAATTGTTCATAAATAGGGTAATGAAAATATCATCGCAATCAGTTGATAAATACGTAAGCTATTCGCGAAAAACCGAGGGGTGGCATCCTCCCCCTTGCAAAGTTGCACTGGCGAGAGTTACATGATGAAATTTATAATTAAACATATTTTAGTACATTTAAATAGTCTCTCACAAAGGACGCCTGCCGAATGTTGTACCGCATAACTCAGCAGTTCCTAGTGCACTCAATAGATGTCGCTCAAACCCGACGCCTGACGAATGCTGTGCCGCATAGCTCAGCAGCTCCTATTCCAGCCAATAGATGTCTCTCAAATACGACGCCTGACGAATGCTGTGCCGCATAGCTTAACAGTTCCTACTTCAGCCAATAGATGTCGCTCAAACCCGACGCCTGATAAATGCTGTGCCGCATAGCTCAACAGTTCCTATTCCAGCCAATAGATGTCGCTCAAATACGACGCCTGACGAATGCTGTGCCGCATAGCTTAAGAGTTTCTACCTCAGCCAAGATGTTTAAAATGCGACACATGTTGAATACCAGACTCCACCGGTTCCCATTAATTGACAAGTACATGACGCCCTCGATATTGCACGTTTACTGGATTTGTTGTTGACATCAGTAAAAACAGCTGTTTATACAAAACCGTCAGTGTTGTGTTAATATTACAAAAGCGACAAAATCAGAAAGCGTGTGGAAATGAAAAATATTGTTTTGGTTTGATGACCTGGAAGATATCTATCAATCTTCAGTTATTTTGATATATTTATATTTTTCAAATACATTCAAAAACATGACATCCGATATTTAACCTCAAATCTCAAGAACTGTCTCCTTCCGAGCTTCTGGTTCTGGGTATCACTTCAAGTTCAGTCTGTCGTGTACCTTCCTCCACAGGCCCATGGAGCCGGCTGCCTAGTTCAAGTCCCCTGTCATCTGCACCATCCCGAGATCGTCTAAGGTGCCACAAAAAAAGACCTAACTAGGCCGCGCCATAACGAAGGGAAGCTTCACATTATCTGACAGGGGGCAGGGGGCGTTCCTCCTGTCCGAAAGACCCACTGCCACCCCCCCCCCCGTACCATCGCTCCGAGTACTCATCAGTGCCAGGGCAGTGGCCACCCGTTCTTCTGCAGACACAAACCACGTGACTGTCAGAATATATGTATATATTTCACCACGCTCTCCGCGTATTCCAGGCACACGACGACAGACAGCCGGCGGCGCCTGACGCGACACGGTGTGACATTTGTGACGAGGTGTCTGACTCGCGGCTGCTAACCCCGACTGGACAGCACCGGAGATGGCACCATGAGGCAACAACCGGCTACCGATCAGCACAGCTGAATCCACAGCATAACGAAAATAATTTAATCTCTCGGGAGTTCCAGCAGGAATGTTCATTCAAGGTTTTGCTGAAGGAATACGAATTAATAGGAATACGAATTAATAGTCTTTGATTGCTGCGGTTTTCGAAGCATGGGTTCGGAAGTTTCCGGACATTGACAGACAGACTGTTGGCCCTGTGGAGACCACTTCACACGCCACCGACTTGCCACCCGATGACAGCTGATAACAACAGAAGCACCTGCCACGCCTGCCGTGTGACGCGGCGCGCTGTAAATACTCAGAGGCTGCAACGTCTAAACAACTCCCTAAAACATCACTTGCATACTTAACATAAGTGGCTAAACCTAGAAAGCACGTCCGCCCGCAGCACGGGTGCACTCCGGACAACACGAATCCGAGTCGGCCGAGCGCCGCTCAACACACAAAGTGTGTGTAAATGGTAGAGAAGCGACAAACAGGTGATGTAGAGAAGACTGAAGCCACCAGACTGGTACCAGGTTACCGGCACCGCGTGCGTCACACAGCGAGCCGACACTGCCACTGCTCCACACCACAGCACCGTACAGGACAGGGCAGCCGCGACACCGCCACAGTGGCCTACCAGTCACGAAACAACAGACAGACAGACAGAGAGATCACCCGGGACAGAACAGAGCCGTGACGTCAAACGACGTGCGCTGACGTCACACAGTCGACGCTGGAATCACACACGCGCGCACAGGACGGCCATTGGAAGGAAGGAAACACCCGGCAGGCAGCAGATGGCTGGCGGGATCCGCCGGACCGCGGAGAGCCGGCGAGGCCGCTCTCTATCTCTCCAGCGTCCGTCGCCCACCCCGGCACAGCGGGCCGGTAAGGCACTTGCTGCAGCGGTGCGCGCGGCGGTCTGTTGGTCCTCTACTACGCTGACGCGGGGAATCACTCCACCTGCACCGACGCGGGGATCGAGGTGGTGAACGACGGCGTCTCCAGCTCCTCGCGCTTCTTCATCTTGGTGCCCTGCGAGACAGAGACAGAATTGTATATATACATGAGTGTATAGGGTTAACACGTCCGCTTTAGAAAGGACAGCGCAGTCAGGAAGCCGCGAGCAAGAGGGTGACGTATGGGCAAAAGGAGGTACATACATGACGACAACAAGAAAGGACACCACTCGAAAAGAGACACTCGCGGAACACCTCGCGGTTTGTTCCTGACGATGCAAGACACCAGTGTAGACGTTTCCCTGCAAACACATGCGCTTGCCCTGATCCCGAACGTTCCAGTTGGTTCCGCAGCGGATAGTAGAGCTCCTAACGTAGTGCTTTGCGAGATTATTCGGCGCTGGAGCCCTGGGTAGTGCAGCGGAAGGGGAGAAATCATCACCACCGTCAGACGAGTCCCCGCAGGAAGACATCACTACACGAGCACGCACAGTTAAGGTGACCCTGAATAAGGGTAACGCAGTCGCTCCCAGCACACCCGACGTGGCGCAGAGGCAACAGTTACTAGTGGTGATTGATGTCTGACACTCCCCGGGCACTGGCACAGCGATTCTGCATGTTCCTGACACTACTACACCTGGCTGTAGTTTGTAGTGCCCTGAATCTTACCTGCTGCAGTTGTTAGTGTTCTGTGACACTGAACCTGCTGCAAGTTTGTAGTGGCTGATGTACTAACCTGCTGCAGTTTGGTAGTGGTTAATGTTACAACCTGCTGCAGTTTTTGTAGTGGCTGGATGTACTAACATCCTGCAGTTTGTAAGTGGATGATGTAACTAACCTGCTGCAGTTTGGCTTATGGTTGATTGATGTCTGGTCGTGGCGCCGGACATGACTGGGTGAAGGGCGTCAGCAGGTACAATGTGGTGCATGTAGCGCCACAGATGCTCATACTCATCTGGAATCTCAAACTCCTGGAAGAACTTGCCTGCAAACGGAAACAAATGTGACCACAGAGCAACCAACAAGCGGCTGAAGCAGGCTCTACCGATAAAAGTTTCCGCTTGCTGCGTTCGATCATGGAATTTACAAATGAAAAAGACACATGACTAATGTGAAAAGATGTTGGTGATTAACAGCGATATCTCCAGAACACATGGCACATATAACGACTGCGATTTGCTCCATGAATCACCAAATCCCTGCGTCGACAGTTCGACACTGGTCCATACATTTCCGAATTCATGACAAAGTTCCGTCGTCTCTGTCTCGGCGCCCGGCCTCCGCCCATAACGTCGGGGAGAGTAACGAGACAAGGCCACTAATTTGTCGTTGCATCTATCTGCAAACTTTGTCATCGCCGTGGCGACCTGATATCCGTTGCCGCCGTCGCCCGGCCGCTGGCGCTCGACACTCGCCGATAAGAGTCAGCCGCAACTGCGCCCCATATAACGCTGGACGACACTATAAATGACAGAGAAGCGAGCCACACAATCTGCCGACTGAGTCGCGCCATGGTCGCCGCCCTCCCGCCGTCCGTTTTGCGGACTGGCACGTTCGCAGGGACAATTTGCTCCCGGTCAGCGCAACAGCGGTTTAACAACCCGTTTAACAACCAAAACCGTATGCAGACAACCTATGAAACTTGATGACCAATGTGTTTTGTATTGGGTTTATTTTTTTGTTAAGATGCGACATTTTTATGGCAGATAAGTTAATAGTTAAATAGCAAAAGGATCAACGACATAACAGTGTAATGAGGAGGTGAATCATGCCTTAACCCGCGAGTTATTGGGGGGGGGCTATTTGTTATTCTGCAATATCTCCTAACCAACAGAGGCATCGTCACCAAACTTTCAGTGGCTTGTCTCGCATCAATTTGACACATGTTGCCTGAAGAAAAAAGAAGAAGCTATGATAGGTCAACCGGAAATGACGTCAGAGTGACGTCTTGTTCTGCATTTTTGTTGTTGAAAAAGAAGGGTTTGCTGGAAACGCTGGCAAAAGAACAGCTTTTTGAATAAACTAGATTATCATACACGAAATGACAGATAATAAGCTCGGCTATCAAACTGAGATCTCGGATTTGCAAAATTTACTAAAAATTAAAAATTGTGAGATATAAAAAAATTGTTTTTGCTTTTACAAAACTTTCCAAAAAGGATCCGAATTTTCCCCAAAACGGAATATATATGATTGAGACGAGCCCAATGAATATGTGTAGCAAATTTGAAGTGGATATCTTCCGAAATGACTGACTTACAACTTTTCAAAGACAAAATTCAACCACCTTTACAGCATAACCGTGCATAAGAATTGCATTTCAGTTTTTTGCTTTTTACTTCTATTTGTATGGAAAAAAACAATGTTCTGTCATTTTTTCGCGTTCTAGTTGAGAAAAAAAAAGAACACACAAACATGTGTTACAACTGCTAATGACCGTAATCTGCAGTTTGACCTCTTGACCTCGGATGACCTTGACCTGACCCAAGATCAAAATCAGCTCAGAATGGTAATTAGAAGTGTCAGATACACGAACCATACCGAATTATCAACTGATTATGCGTTTAATATCGCATTTTTGCGCGACAATTCCATCTACCGGACTTTGATGAAACGGTCAAACATTTTGTCTTTGACGTGAACTGTGACGTTATCAGTGACCCTGAGGTTAACAATATTAGGTTTCCTTCGACAAATTTGATAGGGCTATCGAATGCGGTTTGAATTTTCCAGATCGATCCAGCAGTTTCGAAGATCAGAGGAGGGCAATAAATATCCCCCCCCCCCCTGTAAGACGCGTTACTGAATATACCCCAGTAAGTCGCAGGTTAATTCAGCATATCAGGATCATTCAGAATCGTTTAAAAAATGCCGCCCGGTTAGCGAATCCGCTCCGAAATCACATGCCCAGGACAACACCTGAAGAAGAGCATATGATGGTGTCTGAACAAAACAGCACTGTTTTCCACCCGCACAGCGTCGCTTCTGCACAGCACAACATAACTTTAGACAAACAAAACGTCATAAAGCACACCTACAGCTTAACACACACATACAGCTCAGTTAAACACATGATTACCTCCAGCCCTTAAAGCATGAGAAATCCAAAATCTCCCGAGACAACACAGACTAAAAAAGCATCCCTCACAACACAACAAGGGTTCCGGTCAACACAATCCAACTCCAAACACAGCGCCAGCTTTGTACAACAGTACACCGACTCCAGACATATCTACAATGATCTCCAAAATTATTACATCGTTTACTTCAACCGACTCTACATAGACTCCAAATCATTACATCGACTCCACACGACTCTAAAATGACTCCATAATGACTAATCGTAATCCAGACGATCTACAATGACTCCACAATGACTACATCGACTCCAGACAACCCTACAATGACTCCACAATTATTACACCGACTCCAGACGACTCTACAATGACTCCATAATGACTAAATCGACTCCACACGGCTCTACTATGACTCCATAATGACTACATCGAATCCAGACGACCTTACAATGACCACATAATGACTACATCGAATCCAGACGACACTGCAATGACTCCATATATCACTACACCGACTCTAGACGACCTATAATGACTCCATATATGACGACACCGACTCCAGACGACTCCACGCCGACCAACAGCAGACGGCGTCCGTACCTGCGACGCGGATGTGCTGCAGTTTGGGCATCAGCTCGCAGTCGAAACAGCAGAGCGTGTCGCCCGTGAGGAAGCGAGTCTTCTTCACGCCCAGGTGCTCGTCGATCCTCCGCAGCACCGACAGCAGCACCTGCTTCGAGTGGTCGTCCCCCTTCATCAGCATCAGCTTGAATTTCTGCGGGGAGGACAGGCGCGTCAGAGCAACATCAGAAGGGAGTAGGGGGTACGTCAAGAAAAAGGCATCAGTCGAGGGAGGTACGAACTATACTTGGTAAGAATCTCTGTTCCTGCCAGGCACAACTATCTAATGGTTAAAAAATGTTATGGTCATGTAGGAACGGGGCCACAAGCGGCCAGACATTGGTTAGCGCCTGAAAAACGAGTACATGAATATGTACATATCTAACTCCATCCGCGTCGGGGATGCATGAGGCATTTTTGTTGTGCAAGGGTTGCCTTGCGGAGGCAACGTGTACCTACCATGACGCACGGGCACCGGCGATTAACAGCCAGTGATCAGCCACCAGATAGGACAGCCCCAGGTCAGTATCAGACAAGATTAGCCGACCAGTTCCGGACCAGCCCCAGTCAGCCCCAGGTCGGTCCCGGGGCAGCCCCAGTCAGCCCCAGGTCGGTCCCGGGGCAGCCCCAATCAGTCCCGGACCAGCCTAGGCCAGTTCCCATCTCACCCCGAACTAGTCCCGAGAGATCTCCAGGTCAATATTGGTCAGTCTCAGGCTAGCCCCAAGTCAGCCCTAGCTCAATCCAGCCCCGGATCAGCCCAGGCCGTCTCCGGGATCAGCTGTCTCCGAGCCATCAGCGTCTCCCCGGGCAGCCAGGGCCTTCTCCCGGGCCGGGTCAGCCGTCTCCCAGTTCCATCAGCCGTCTCCCCGGGCAGCCAAGGGCCGTCTCCCGGGCCGGGTCAGTTGTCTCTCCGCGCCCATCAGCGTCTCCGGCAGCCAGGGCGTCTCCCGGGCCGGGTCAAGTTGCTCCCGAGCATCAGCCGTCCTCCCGAGCAGCCAGGGCCGTCTCTCCGGGCCGGGTCACGTTGTCTCCTGAGCCATCAAGCGTCTCCGGGCCAGACAGCCGTCTCCCGGGCCGGGTCAGTTGTCTCCGAGCCATCAACGTCTCCCCGGGCAGTCAGGGCCGTCCGTCAGACCGCGCTATGGGCGGCCGCGCACTGATCAGCTCTCCCCGCTCGCCAATGGACGACGTGAATCAAAACAGCAATGGGGCGAAACCGTGCTTACGGCAGTGCTCTGCAACAATCGATACCTCGGAGTCTCGGCACCCTCCCGGCGATCCGAGCGGCCTCCCGACTGCCGAACGGAGCCCGAGCGGCCCGAGCCGCCCGAGCGGAAGCCCCCGTCCCCCGATCGCTGGCCGCCCCGCTGCTAAGTCTCGCTAGAAACCGATCTGTCCCGGCGGAAGTCGTTGTACAACCTCTCGGCGATCCTTTAAGGCGGCATAATTCAGTGCCGGGCCGGCCGCGTCTGCTCGGTTGGCGGCCGGCACATTGCGGCAGTATCACGGCAAACGGCCCGCTCAGGGCCGGTCATGCGTGTCGAGTGATAGCGCCGTTAGCCGTTATCTACGTCGAAGCTCTGGCGAAGCTTTGCAGAAGTAGCTCTGGAGAGCCCGCTCGGCTGTGCGGCGGCCGCCATGGCAGTTGGCGGAGTTGAGTGGCTTGTGAGAAGCATGGAATCAGTTGATGTATATCTGAAAGTGCCCGCACCTTATTATAATTCCACCACTTTTGTACAGTGATCACAAACGTAACGGAAATTCCTACTTGCTCACTCCAAATTGCAGATCCAGCAAACAGCTTTTATTTAATTCACGCCACCAGTTTGAAACAAGCAGAGAAAGGCAGTTTTTACTCATGATCGTTAAGCGCTGGGCCCGACTCCAGGCACGAGATCACACTTGACTGGCTGCCACCGATCACAAAACCAGTGGCGTATCTGCGTTCTGAGAGCGGTACAACCTATAACAAGGTAGGCCATTTCAGCCAAAAACAGGGTCTCAAGGTCTGATTAGTTACGTCAGCGGCACAGAATGTATGCTAGCCGGCATGATCTGAGTGTTAAATCCCGTTCGAATTCTGTTTTGCGCGTCTTGCTAGCCTTTTTTAGTTTTTGAGTTAGAGGAGGGGATCCCACTGGGATTTAACACGCTGATCGTGATCATGCCGGCTAACATACGTCGTGAGCACCCGACGTCACGACCAATCAGAGGCTGGTATTTGCTGGACCCTCTTTTGTAATGCTGAAGGTGCTGGAATGAGGCCCCTGGGTACAACTGAGCGATCTAATGTGATGTAAGTGGTCTGAGATACGTCATGTGCACGCCTGAGCTGTAATGTGAGTGGCCAGAGATGGATCATGTCTGTGTGTCTGTGTGTCTGTGTGTCTGTGTGTCTGTGTGTCTGTGTCTGTGTCTGTGTCTGTCAGCCACCACAACGTATAGTGCCGAGCCGCGCGCCTCGTCAATGAACCACAATTGTA
>VOPJ01015513.1:0-37661 GCA_014673585.1 Semibalanus balanoides
TCGGAGTCGACTCCGGAGGGTCGGAGTCGGAGTCGGAGTCGGAGTCACCTGACAACCGACCGACTCCGCGGCCCTGATTCCTCAAACCTTGGCTGTATTACCAGCTGCAATTATGGTAACAAAATACTTGTTTGCATTCAAGTCGCCAGAATTGCCTAAAAGGCGTTAAGGTTTTCGCTATACCTCTCTACAGCTCAATAATGACATGTCCAAAAAAAGTTTGTTTTCAAGAAACAAACATCTCCATCGTTTTCAGCAGCACTTACTTCATATTTTTTACTCCAACCGGCATGTATTTGACAATTTGTTAAAAGTGAGACATTTCCTTTTAATGGGAGCTGACTTTTTCGTGCGTTTAAATAATACAAGGTCCAAATGACGTCAAGCTTAGAAAAAGACATTTGGCAGTCACTTCTTGCAAAGGTACCTACTTTATGAAGTCCAAACAATATTAGGGCTCATCGTTTGCTCTTCTAGCTTATCTTCTAAAAGACCTTGAATAATAGTGGAAAACACCCAAGTTACTACGCCAAGACCGTGTTTGGATTTCCTTCAGCTGAGCTAACATTGTCGCCTAAGTGCTTCACTAGCGATGCGCCTCCACGGCTTAAGCGAGTAAAATACGCCAGCCGATTCGAACTTAGCATTAAAAAGCCACCTTGACTAGCCTGTTCCAGCTAGCCACCAGCACAGCCTGCTAGCCACCACCACCAGGGCTGCCCAGGGTTCCCAGTCCTGTTGACTCGCTGTTGACTCACTGTGACTCGCTGTTGACTCGCTGTGACTCGCTGTGACTCGCTGTGACTCGCTGTACTCGCTATGACTCGTTGACTCGCTGTGACTCGCTGTGACTCGCTGTGACTCGCTGTACTCGCTATGACTCGTTGTTGACTCACTGTGACTCGCTGTACTCGCTATGACTCGTTGTTGACTCACTGTGACTCGCTGTGACTCGCTGTGACTCGCTGTGACTCGATGTGACTCGCTGTGACTCGCTGTGACTCGCTGTGACTCACTGTGACTCGCTGTGACTCGCTGTGACTCGCTGTGACTCGTTGTGACTCGCTGTGACTTGCCTGTGGACTTGCTGTGACTCGCTGTGACCGCTGTGACTCGCTGTGTCACTATGACTCGCTGTTGACGTCGCTGTTGACTCGCTGTGACTCGCTGTGACTCGGAGCTGTGACTCGCTGTGAACTCGCTGTGACTCGCTGTGACTTCCTGTGACTCGCTGTGACTCGCTGTGATTCCGCTGTGACTCGGTGACTCACTATGACCTCGCTGTTGACGTCGCTGTTGACTCGCTGTGCTCGCTGTCACTCGCTGTGACTCGCTGTGCTCGCTGTGACTCCACTGTGACTCGCTGTGACTCGCTGTTGACCTCCAGTGTCACGTCGTGTTGCCTCAACTATGACTCGCTGTGTGACTCGCTGTTGACTCGTGTGACTCGCTTCACTCGCTGTGAATCGCTGTCACTCGCCTGTGGAACTCGTGTGACTTTTGCTGTGACTTGCTGTGCTTGCTGTGACTCGCTGTGACCCGCGTTGATGCTGTTGACGTCGCTGTGACTCGCTGTTGCACTCGCTGTTTTCTAGCCTGTGACTCGCTGACTGACAATCGCTGTGACTCCGCTGTTGACTCGCTGTTGACTCGCTGTGACTCGCTTGTTGACTCACTATGACTCGCTGTTTGACTCGCTTGTTGACTCGCTGGTTTACTCGGCTGTTGCTCGCTGTTGACGTCGCGTGTCACTCGCTGTCACTCGCTGTGATAGCTGTTGACTTGCTGTGACTTGCTGTGACTTGCTTGACTCGCTGTGACCGCCTGTTGACTCGCTGTTGACATCGCTGTGACCGCTTGTTGAACTCGCTGTTTGACTCGCTGTGACTGCTGTGACTGCTGTGACTGCTGTGATCTCGGCTGTGACTCGCTGTGACTCACTATGACTCGCTGTTGACTCGCTGTTGACTCGCTGTTGACTCGCTGTGACCGCTGTCACTCGCTGTGACTCGTTGTGATCGCTGTGAACTCATCTGTTGACTCCGCTGTGACCGCTGTTGACTCATGTGAACTCGCTGTTGACTCACTATGACTCGCTGTTGACTCGCTGTTGACTCGCTGTGACTCGCTGTCACTCGCTGTGAATCGCTGTGACTTGCTGTGACTTGCTGTGACTTGCTGTGACTTGCTGTGACTCGCTGTGACCCGCTGTTGACTCGCTGTTGACTCGCTGTGACTCGCCGTGACTCGCTGCTGACTCGCTGTTGACTCGCTGTTGACTCGCTGTGACTCGCTGTTGACTCGCTGTGACTCGCGGAGGAGGCGGCGGCGGCGGCGGCCTGTCACAAAGCCGGTCAGCTGGCCGGCGCAATCATGCCGAGTCAACAGTCGCTAATCTGCCCTCCGTCGCCGCCGCCTCTGATGAAAGCCGCCCGCCGAGCGACGGAAGTGCGAGGCCCGGCACGCGCGCCACCGCCGCCGCCGCCGCCGCCGCCGCCGCCGCCGTTTGTTTTCAGCCCGCGCCGAGTTTGCGGTGGAGTCGGTGACCGGTTGGTTGGGGTTTGCACAGCCTGTCGGGTGGCCTGCAGTGGCCAGGAGGCGGAAAGACGCTGCGCTACAGTGTGTTTGCCATGGTCCGGAAGCAGCAAATGACGCTGGTGAAACTGGACTGGCAAACAGGTGCGCGACTTCCGTTGGTTTTGGAGGGAGTCCAAAGTGCGGGAAGTGAGTAGTCGCACTCATGCAGTTCATGCAGTTCGTGCAGAAGTATAGTCACAGTGAAGACGGCAAAATCCTTATAGCATTTCGCATAGTGATTCTAATAATTTAAGGCGACATGCAACCCTTTACCGACTTACTGAGCTTGCAAAAGTGGTCAGAATATGACAACGGTCGTTTTTTATCTATTATTGATATCTTAAATCTTCAAAAATAAATGGCGTTAGCAAGCCCATTTAATAAATGATATTGATTCGGGGCACTATGCTATCAGGTATTTCCGAGTTTTCGATGCTTATGCTAACAAATAAGCATACTGAAACGTAGGAAGGTCATGACAAGTGGGGATGGGTAGGGGTGAGGCAGTAAAACATTGATCTTGAGAGAAAAATGTAAATGTAAGGATAGTGGCTAAGATGGTTGTGGCCTGAAGTATGCCAGTATTTTGCAGACGATGTCTAGGCATTCATCACATAACAGGCGCCTGGGCCTGGCCAAGGACTGAGGTTTCCAAACTACCTGAGCTGTTCCTGAGGAAAATAGGTAGGCTGTACCGCAATATTGTATGTGGTGCGGCGCAGTCTACCACTTGTTGAAATGCGTCTAACACCACATGTGCAGTCTCCTGACGTCTATATTGGATTGAGTAGGGGAGACCGGGGCACGTTCTGTCACTTTTTTGCTAATTGGCCCTGGCGGGCACACTTTCAGTGTTGGTGATTTTGGATACTTCCAATACTTGTTAATACATCAAGTAGCTTCAACATCGTTTTTAGGGATTCAAGCGGTATCTCAGTTTGTTTTCGACACGCAGTGTCGAATAATGTTGGCGATGAGCTCATTGACAGAACTTCCCATATGCGGGGAAGTTCTGTCATCTATGGGGGCCACATACGTCATTGATATGGGGCACTTCCTGTTATCAACCGAACGGTCATAGATTGGTGGTGTCCTGCCAGGGGGAGAGAGGATTTCATTCATCACCACCATCAATAGTGGTAGAAAATGACGGCTCTATTATCGATCCCATACACTGCATTTTTGCGTTTTTCTTGGTTATCCATGCACGAATCAGAGTCCCTGAGTACGCATAAGATTTTTCATTTGGAACTTTTCCCTTTCATACATTAAAGACCATGACATAAGAAGCTCAAAAACGCTTTTTGCATAAAAATCGGTCGAATAACATGGCTACAATAACCTTTCAAAAACATCAAATATTTTCGAATGTGTTGCCCCTTGGCCCCCCATTTTTTAACACAAAGCGATTTCGGGGTACAAAAAGACAGATTTTGTCCCAACGAATCGAATGATGTTCTTCCCATCGAAATCGGCCCAGCGGTTCTCGAGATCTCTGGGGGGGGGGGCAGAATCTGCCCCCGCAGGTTAACATAATTCTGGCCGCTCGTGAACTGCATTGGCACCACCCGATTCGTTTTACGCTTGTAGTGGTGTACCTATCTGTAAACAAACAAGGCAAAATCATTTTATGGTCGTTTTATAGCGATTATCGAGCTAGGAATCATGACAGCTGTTCAGTGACTGAACCTGTCCCAGATTGGGTGACAGAACCTGCCCACTCGACACGGTCACATCTGTTATTCGTTTTTTGTATACTGAAAACTTGGGAGAGGGCAAGAGATATAAACGACAGGCACAATGTTTGACATTCCTATAAGGCACCCACGACAGCATTCAAAGAACACTATACAATTATCTGAATGGCCACAAAACCAAAATTAGTTTACTTATTAAAAAGTTTAGGATTTCTGTTATAAAACAACTTTTCCTAATTGGAACCAATTCTGGTCGCAGGCATGTTGTTGCTTGATAGTAAAACGGGCTCCTGCAAGCACAAAGGAAACATATGTTACGCCAACAAACAATATACCTGCGGTGGATAGTTCACGAGGAAATCCCGCTGACATAATGTGCCCCGTGACAGAACGTGCCCCGTTCTCCCCTATTCACTATTCATTGCTGTCCCTGAAAGAAATGCAGACTCAACTGCAATTAACAAAGCACTTCCCATTTGCCTACGGAAGGGTCTATGGTACAAAATATCCGGTATATTTCTAGCGGTATGTTTGTTTCCTTGCTCCAAAACAGTGCTATCTGATTCTGGAAAACATTCACAAAGCAAACAACTTCCTCCACAGTCTACAGTGCACAGTGACGCGGACAAAACGTGAATGCTCAATTACAAATTTTTTGGAGGATGATAAATCATTATTACGAGCGAGCACAAGCGCTCGCTTGTCGTTCCGTGATGTAGGGGACAAATATGAATGAGTGACCCGGCCTGGCCCTTAGGCCTTAACGACACTTTTGAAAAGCTCGTATCTCTGCAACCGCATGTACAATTGACAAGCGGGCTTCTTTTCTGTGTAGCCCCATCCACCCTACCCTGTTTGAGACCAAAGCCGACGCACGTGGATGACTATCACTGCTCGTGGCGCGTGCCGCGTGAGGGGTTTCGCAAAGTGCTTTCTCGCAAATACTCGCAAATGTTGTGCTGATTGTGTGCAAATTTGGTGTGTGGTTGGTTAGGTGTGTGGCACCCCTGACTTGAGGGATAACCGCCACTATCCCTCAAGTCAGGGGTGGGGTGCCTCTGCACGTCCGCACATGCCCACTCTTTTTGTATCTCAGAAACTACTTGCCCGATCGAGTTGAAATTCATCATAAATTTCCTTTGCCCTCACTCGTTCATCGCCAACTACGGTGTCTCACTAGTTTTATTATTGTAAATGCTAAAACGTCAAGCCACTGGGGAAGATTAAGCATGATTATATTCGTCGATATCAATAAACAAAATATTACGAACACGACATTTATGTGATGAATACGAGACTTTCAATACTCCTATATTTAACAAATTTTTAGAATGTTTTGCCACTCGATACATTTATTCGGTTATTTTGACGTGATAATTTTGTGGACGAGCGTGACAAAATTCACAGTTTGTGGCCGAGACGAAGTCGAGACCTCAAACTGTGAATTTTGGAGCGCGAGTCCACAAAGCGATTTAGTTTGCAGCTGCAGCACGAGATAGATACAAAACAAGTCTGACAAATTTAGTTAAAGTTTTACTTGGTAATGTGATCTTAAGTCAAAAAAGATCAGGTCACGTGACGTATAGTCCACAAACTCTCCAGTTAGTGGACTCCTGCCACAAATTACAATGTTTTGAGCATTTTCACAAAAGCACGTGGGTCAATGATGAGCAAACTTCAGCTGTACACCAATAGTTATGTTGACACTACTCTATTTGCAATGCTCATTACATGATGTAATGGGATTCGATATATTTCAAACGTCAAACGATATCCTGCGCACTCTATTTCCTGCACACTTGCTATTGTGTCCTCTTGTTGTTCATGAGCAGTTGACACTCGGTATTTTGTTATGAAATTACCTGGTAAAATCATTAATTGCTGCTTTCGTATTTTTTGCCTGCCTGATTTCAAGTCAAATGTTTCGATAGCTGACTGGGAGTACTGTACACAGCTGTTTCTTTTCAGCTCAACATGACGTATTTACCTTAACGCACCAAATTTTTATTCAGCTCAGCATGGTATAACTAATTTAACGTGCCTATTTCCTGTGACTTCTTACGACGACATTGTGTCTCTGTCTACTCAAAGGCGAATCAGTCCAGGGGAGGCAACGATACTATGCCACCCTCTCCAAGACCGTTAAAAGGGGAAGAGTCAAACTATGTTCCCCCCCCCCCCAGCAGGGAGAAAAGATAACAATTTATCATAAAAGTTGCATTTGCACAAGTCAAAATCCGGTTATCCACAGCCAAAAACGGGAAAAAATTGCGCCGCTTCGCGGCATGATACAAGTTTCCCAATTGTTTATACAAATTTTGAAAATGGACAAATGAATTGTATTAAGTGTCTGGCAGAGGCTCTCCAGGGCGGTAATTGCTGGCCCCAGGGCCCACTCCCTTAACAAAATATGAACTTCAAACGGTTTACATGTTGAGCTAGTCTGCCGATTTCCGAAAAAGGTGACGCGAACGCAGAGACGCGGACATTGTCACCAGGAAGCAGCTTCTGCCGTGTTCAAGTTGCTAAAATGTTAAGTGGTACCAGGCCAGGATCATCTCCCCAAGCCATTTCCCTCAGGCTCCCCTAGATCCACAGGGACCATTTATGCGCGGAAGTCGTTCTGCCTCTTGCTGCTTTAAAACTATTTGCACTGTTACTATTGATTGTTACAACTCGTTACATAAGTATACATTTATTATTATCAAATGTAGTATTGAGCCTTGGCTACCACCGGTCATCGCAATTTACTATCCTATATTTTAATATATATATATATATATATTGCATCATACCGAGATGTGTGACCAGGAAGCTTGGCTCCACTCACGGTCTGATTCTAATATTAAATATTATAATTTCGTTTTCAACGACCTAAAATACAATTGCACGCCACTTGGCGGCCTCACATCAGTAGCTACCATCCTAACGAAGCCATCATCATCATCTTCGGTCCGTCGTAACACTGAATTAAGTGAGCAGCATTTTTAGCTTCTTATTCTCTATAAGTACCACCAAGGGCGGATCCAGGGGGGCCAAAGGGGCCATGCCCCTCCCCAAAGGTCCTGAGACTATGTTTGCCCCCCCCCCCAAAACGGTCGGACGTACAGCTATTAAAATGTTTTTTGCAACAGTCAAAATACAGCCATCCACAGTGAAAACTTGAAAATTTCGCGCCGCTTCGCGGCATGACACAAAATACGCAATTGTTTAAAATGATAGAAATTTGACAAATGGGAAAATTAATGAATTAAGCGTCTGGCAGTTCCCCCCCCAAAAAAAAAACGTCTGGCAGTCTTGGCGGTTCCTATTTACTAGCCCCAGGTCCCACCCCCTCATAAAATATTAATTTTCAAGTGGGCTAAATGTTAGGCTAGTCTGCCGATTTCCGAAAAAGGTGACGCGAACGCAGAGACGCGGACATCTGCACCAGGAAGCTGCTTCTGCGGTGTCCAAGTTGCTGGACGCAATTGCTAATAGTGGAACCAGGCCAGGACCAATCTCCCAAGGCCATTTCGTCCCAGGCTCCTCCAGATCTGCAGGGACCATTTAATGTGCGGAAAAGCCGTCTGCCACTCGCTGTTTTCAACAATTTGCAACTGTTGGTTGATACCAATTGTAATGTTGCGTTCGGTGCATATGTATACAGTTATCATTACCCCATATACCTAGTTATCAAAACTGCTGGCAATCAGGACCGGTCTCGTAATTTACTATCAGAGGGCATTTATTTATTAAAAAACTCAACTAATTTCAATAATTTTTTGGGATCATACCGAGATGTGAAACCAGGCATTGGGGTTTATCTGAGTCTGTTCAATGTTAAATTTCGTTTCCAGACGCTTAAAATAAAACTCTTACGGGCCAACTTCGGCGCGTCACATCGGTTCGCCTCGTCATAACGAAGCCATCGTCCATCGTTTTTGGTTCATGTAACGGTGAATTGAATGAATAGGCACGTTTAGCTTTTTTATTCTCTACAATGCGAAACGCCTATGTTTCTGGGTTTTATCAGGCAAACCCGTACAAATTTCGCGCCGCTTCGCGGCGCTAAATAACAAATACCTATTTCCTTTTTCGATATCTAAAGAAGTCAAAAAAGCAAACAAAAAAAATAAAAAAAATACAAGAAATCGTGTGATTGCAAAATAAAGTGGACCAAATCCGGGAAGAAATTCGAAATTGGGGGTAGGTAAGGTCTGCTAAAAATGGTTTGCCCCCCAAACGGCCGGCTGGATCCGCCCTTGAGTACCACCGGCTAAATTTCTGGGTTTTATCAGGTAAACCTGTAAAAAATCGCGCTGCTTGGCGTCGCTAAGTAATAAGTACCTATACTAAGTACTAGATTATGTAAATTCACATTAAAAACGATACAAAGGCTTAAATACCTGCATAAAATGAGGGTACATTTTTTCACCATTTCAGCAGACCCCCCCCCCCGCCCCCTGCACTTAAAAAATATCGGTGACGCCCCTCCCTGGATTTGCCCGAATACAGCCACCTCGTTACATCCTCCCCCAATCCACGGCTGGATCCGCCCTTGTGTATACTTGATTACAATCGAAGTGTGTCAAAAGCGAGCTGGGAGCATCTAAATAATTGTTTCTGTTCAGCATGACATTGAGTCCACCGGTGTTCTGTGACGGGATTTGTCAGGCTACCTCCTGCTTTACCGCGCCTTATCACCTTCATCTACTTGGTTCTCTGGTTCTCTGTGGGTGGCGTGGTTCACGTTTCTGCTCCGGCGGCAAACAGCTGTTTAATGTCTCATAACCAGGGCTCATATGTTAATTTACAACAAAAAATGGAGCCCTTATGCTGGCATTCACCAGAGACGCACGCGTGCATGCCGTTAAGTGGTGTATGTAACACACGTGCCGTTCTTTTTCGTTTCCATTTGTGTTGTTAAATATCCTATTATCATAAGTCTCAGTATGTTTTTAGCTTCAGCGGGAGCGTGTGGTAAAAGGGTTTCTGCTCTCAGAAAATAAATGTTATGTCAATTGGTCAAAGATTTCACCCGCCGGGAATTTACATTTTATCAGGTTGTTTACGTAGTTTTCAAAACGGTGGTAGACATATGGTAAAATAAATACCACACTTAAACCGATGCAATTTATTTAAGACCTCAGTTGTTGAAGGATTTTCCACCTTCGGTCCTGGGCGGAAATTCCAATAACGACTTCGGTCCTAAATAAATTATTGTATCGGCCCCGTGTGGTATTTATTATTATCTACTTTATCATTAGACTCGTTTCCATGACACTCCTGACTTCCTCTCAGAACCCGACTCCAGTGGTCGTGTAAGCGCCCCCTTTCACGAAGGCGGATTGGATTCTGCAAGCGGATCATATAAAAGGAATTTGCTATGGAAATAGTGGTTCCCTTCCTATCTACTCGTCTCATTCAAAGGCTATTCTAGAATGAAAATATCGTTTATAACCACAAACCTTGCACATTAACAGTTTAACTATTGCAAGAACGTCCTGTCCAGTATTGGTTAAAATTGCCAGTCTCTAAACCTCCCTGTCACAATCCAAACAATGGTATCTTTGTGTTGGTATGCGGCGGAAACATTCCTTGCGTTAGTGGGGCGGCGTGTTCAAGCGTTTCTCTCTCCCGTAACAGAGCGAAGAATCTCAACACCACCTGTAGGAGGAGGGCTGATAACACATGAAAGCCTGCAGGTCACCGACATCACCGAGATGACATCACTCTTCATCAAGTAGATGATACCAGCCAGGGGCGTATCTTCTCCAGAAAAATCGGGAGGGGGGCTGAGCTGGAAAAAATCGCTTAAAGAACCATCAAAATCCCCCAAAAAACTGATTTAGCCCACTTCTCCAACCAAGTTGGGGGGGGCTGAAGCCAAGTTGAGGGGGGGCTGAAGCCCCCTGAACTGAATATGAAACTTCACCCCTGATACCAGCGTGTGCAGCTATTCATCAAATGGATGAGTGCTAAGTGATACATGTGTTATTTGTCCTATGCATTTCGGGTTTTCTGTCATATTGTAAGCAAAATACTGTTTTTCACACAAAAAATGTAGTTATATGCGGATGCTAGCTCAGAAAATAAAAATCCAAACAAAATAAAACCATTTAGTGTATATACTAGTAAAGCATGCATGGCATGAAGCAGACGGAGCGAGTTATTTCATTTGTGTCCGGCAGACCTTGATAAGCATTGTTGTTGGGGCAATCATACTAAAACAATACCATTACCTGCCACCTTTCTGTGGCACTTTGTTGTTTTTATTTCTGATTCTCACCTGCGGAGGTGAATTCGAAGTCAAAGCACGTGATTACCTGCAACTGATATTAAGTTTTTTGTTTATCTTTGGATGGTGAGAGTTTCTTCAGTTGTGTTAAATATTTTCACGTAGCCGTATACCATCGTGTTATTTTACGACCAAGTTTAACAGTGTATACTTTTTAATAATCAGTGTACGTGAAACGGGAGTTTATCCTTGAAACCCCCGACCCGCATTCAATGCAATCAAGCAAAAGCACAGCAAGCAAGATGAAGGTCGGCGATTTTGGACCCATCTGTAAGACTAGTTAAAGCATGCATGGCTATTGAACGCAGACGGAGCCAAGGCCTTCGGATAACATTCACACTGGGGGGGGGGCAATTTCCCCCCCTCCATCAGTGGAGGGGATTCCCCCCCCCAGTGGAAACGATTTATTGCCCCCGCAGTGCCCGCTGATTGATTCCGTCACAAGCGGGCCACAATAATAAATATCATATAATGATGCAACACCAGGAACATTAACTCAAAAAACTCGCTTCAGTCATCACGACGTGCTTTTCTTTACCTGCACTTGCATAGCCCGTGGGATAGCATGTCATGTGGATGAGAGGCAAATGCGCTTTTATGCCCCCCCCCCCCCCACAGTGCTCTGTGGCTCGCCTCCCAATCGGGGCCATATTTTTCCGCCCCTAGTGGAACAAAGTTGTAAGGTAACATATGATATAGTGCGGGCTTTAACCAGTACACTATACATAGAAGGTCGGGCAAAAAGTGATATTTTTATGGGAACCAGCACCCGAACCCTCCCAAAAGCTTGAAAAATGTACCCAGTCTCGACCCAATGCAACGCCAAGGTTTGGAACCCAGACAGGACCCATTTAGCCAGCAATGTTGGTTCTCGCCACTAATAATGACACAATGTGGTTCATCTACAGTGTAAGTGGCAGTCAAACTTAGTCTTGTAGGTGCAAAATACATAAACTTTAGACTAGGCCAACAAGCACAAAGAAAACCTGCTTAGCGTATCAGGCTGTTCCTACCCTTTTCGTTAAACACACGCATGAAACTAATTGGACCCAGTCTGTAACCCGTATCATTGGACACCGGGACCCAGCTCAGGAACCAAACTGCGCGTCCAGGACTGCCGGTCTAGAGACCTGGTTCTTCGGGGTCCACGTTATTTGCCACCTCTAGTATATACAACCGTCCACTTGAAGCAATGCCTTCCAACTAAACCAATAATACGCCGTTTCATAACATTACGAATTGTTGCGTTTGTAAACTATATAAAAAACGCCCGCCTGCCTACGTCACTGAAAGCATGCTTTCAACCTAAAAACCAACTAATAACACCGTTACAGCTACCTAGCGTAGCTTTGATATCTTGAGGATGGACATCCGCCCCTCGTCGCGTCGGTTCGAAATAAGGGTGGAGCACAGGCGTCGATTTATATACGTTTGGGGTGGCCCTCGGCGCCTCCATATGTTGATTTTGGTTCCCCCAAATGCTTTTGGCTCTTTCATTTTTTTCTTCTGACCAATGGCTGATCCAAGGGGGCCAGAAGGCGGAATCTCCAATCCGCCTGAAATCAGCCAAAAATGATGTAAATTATTTGCAACAAAATTTTAACGAAAAAAAGTTAACTATTTCACCCATTTATCTATAAATAAGCAACACCCTATGAGTTTTTTTATCATTTGATAGTTTTTGGGATTTCGCCAAGAGTCATTTTTGCAGTTCTGGGTTTTCCCTTGTTTCTGGCCGTATTTCAGGCCACTCTGACACATATACCATGGTTTCAGCCACGGTGATCTGTGGAAAATAAGCTAGGCTGAAAAGTTCGTTATAGGTTCTAGGAACATACACTAACCAAAACCCCCTTCATCACATCACACGACGAAACCTGGGGAATGTCGGCGATGCAATATTTTTTCCTTCGCAAAGTTTCATCTTTTTGTCTCTTCTGTGGTGGCCCTCCCCCGACCCCCCTTAAAGGTGTCCTTGGCCCACACAGCCATATTTCGATTGAATAACACATTTCACCGCCTATCTGATGAATACATTTAGGACTGTGTGCCAGAATTTGGCCGAAATGACCGATAATGTGACACCCCCTATTTTTTCGGGAATTGGTGGCGTGCCGTTTCTGGCAGCAGGTGCTTTGGCATGAATTGCGCACCTGATTTAAGTAAATATTTTGACTAGGGGCATCACAGTTTAATTCACCAGTTCACGTCAAGTGCCATCGACTCCCAAAAAGTGTATGGTCGACCCACAGCACAGTGTTTGACTAAGCAATTGTAACCTTTTGACGATTGAGGGGTTATCTAACGGCATTTTGTGGATTATACCAATCCCTATATGAGCCGAGCTTTTCTTTTGGAGGGGGCGTCAGATACCTCCCCTGGCACGAGTAAGCTGGCGCCGAGCACCGGCAGGGCCGCGGTTGCTTTTAAACAAATTATCCCTTGTATAGGCTGCTTAGATCTTCATTCAGTAAATCCGAATAAGTTAATGTCTGGCCAATGTAGTTGTATTGGTAAAGCTATGGCGCTGGTTGGTCCCCGCTCCGTTCTGTTCGGTCTCCAATGTCAGGTTTTCAAAATCAGACAGCACAGGTGTGGACCTTCGATGATAGGTGCGTGTTAAAATATTTATTCAGTATTATTGTATTATTATTCTACCATTGATAGTTAAACTTATGTTTGTTCATATTACAACATAAAATGTATCCGTATAAGTATGTATAGTGATGTCGGAGAGACGTAGCTACGGAGTGTACGGGGCCATGGCCCCCCCCCCCCGGCAAACTAATTTACACTTAGAAAATTGCGACTCCTTTGATTACCCGACCCCCCCCCCATACCTCCCCCCGTCACTGGACAAGTATGATTCTACCACTGAAGTGCCCCCCCCTCGACAAAATCCTTGCTACGTTCCTGTGCTTAATCAATTCCTTTAGCAACATTTTTTTTTAATTGCCCCCCCCAGTGAGATTTCCTTAGCCGAGGCCCTGGACGGAGCGAGTTTTTTCATTTGATGTCCGGTTAACTTGATAAGCATTGTTGTTGATGCAATACTAACATACTTACCTGCCCTTTTCTGTGGCCTTGTGTTGGTTTTATTTCTGATTCATCACCTGCGGAAGGTGAATTCGAAGGTCAAAGCACGTGCTTATCCTGCACCGATATACAGTTTTTAGTTTATCTATGGGTGGTGATTCTTCAGTTGTGTTAATATTTTCCACGTAGCCTATACCATGTGTTTTTTAACGGCCAAATTAGTAATATTGTATACTTTTTTAATAATCGGTTGTAGTGAAACCATGGGAGTTATCCTTGAAACCACGATTCAATCATCAAGCAAGCAAGCAAGATGAAGTCGGATTTTGGCCCATCTGTAAGACTACGTTCGTATCGACCGCTTCGCGGTCTCACTCACTCCGTCTGAATAAGCATGAACATTGAACAATTCATACCGATGCATTATCACACATAGCGTTTAAAAGCGCAATAGGTATCAAAAGTATCACAAAGCTAACAAGGTAATAGTCATTCGCATGACTGCAAAATCAATGTGATTACATAACCGAACTGGTGCGCCTCTTGTCAACCATCAGGGTCGTTTTGTTCAGGCCACTGGCTGGTGGTATGCGCTGACATTAACATAAATGGCCGTCTCGGCTCATTCGCGGGCTGAACGTCGCTCGTCTCCGGCAGCAGGCAGAGGCAGCTAGCTCTCTCCGGCGGCTCGGCAGCTCTCTCCGGAGGCTCGGCAGCCCAGCTCGTCAGGCGAGACGGCCGCCGCCGCCGCTGCCGCCGCCGCCGCCACCGCCGTCCACCAATCGGCGGCCGGGGGCGGGGCGGTGGCGGCAGCGGTGCGGCGCGGCCTCCGCCGCCGCCGCGCGCTGCCGATCAGCTGAACAGCGCAGCCACTCGGCCGTGTGACCCCGCCTCCGACGCCCACCGCCGCCGCTGCCGCCGACGACGACGCGACGGCCATGGACGCCACTGCCGCCACCGACGCCGCCGATCTGGGCTCAGCCTTCGAGCCGACTAAGCCGGCAGGCGCGGCGGTCACCATGCCTGCAGGCCAGCGGCTGCCGCTGCTGTACCCGCACCTGCTGCAGGCCGCACAGCTGCAGCAGCAGCTGCTGCATCGCTACTGCGCAGAGCAGGCCAAGCTGCCGGCGCTGCTGTGGCCGTACTACCCGGGCCTGCCACTGGCTGGCAGTCACCCCGGCCTTCTGCTGCCGCCCACCGGCCGCGCCGCGCGACCCAAGAAGCGCTACATCTGCAAATACTGCCAGCGCGAGTTCAGCAAGAGCTACAACCTGTTGATCCACGAGCGAACGCACACAGACGAGCGTCCGTACCCGTGTGACGTCTGCGGCAAGGCGTTCAGGAGACAGGACCACCTCAGGGACCACAAGTAAGCGGACACTTTTTGTTGTTATGTTATTGCGTGTCAAACTGTCATTGTGTCGAATGGCTCATTCCATCGCAACAAAATATATTTATCGATGTATTCATGCCCGTCATATTAGTCTTAATGTTCTCTACAAGCGGGGATTCTTTATCGACATTACTGTTGACGTGTGATGTGAGTCTATTTACTATCAGATCTGCGACAAAACCTGATTGCATGTCTCACGTTCCAGATACACCCACAACAAGGAGAAGCCGTTCAAATGCGAGGAGTGCGGCAAGGGTTTCTGCCAGGCGCGCACTCTGGCCGTGCACCGCAGTCAACACGAGGAGAGTCGACTGACGCGGCCATCCTACCCGCCAGTCATTGACAAGTACCGGTCACCCGTCACCCGCCATCCGACACCGATCCGTCAACAGCTGATATCGGACCATCAGCCGGCCGTGACCAGACGGAGCGCCCACGCGACTCTAGACCTGCGCAGGCTTGCAGCCGGACCTGGGGAGCTTCCTGAGTCGGCACGGACTGCGTCCTGGCCAGCACGCGTAGCCGCCGGCACCCGGGACTGACCATCCGAGAGTGACCGCACTGAACCTGGTCAGACCACGGGCCACCAACTTCACCATCGCTGAGATCATGAGGTCGGCGGTGGTCAGCAGTCTGGCCAGCCAGACGACAGACGAGCGACCGCAGACACCGTCATCACCCTGAACACAAAGCTGACCAAGAAGAGGGAGACAAAACAACAACCTCGCTCCGAACTGGAACACTGAGTAGTATTCTCACCAAAGACACGAAATGTGAACACCAACCTCACATAGAACAACAAGACCGAACAAACTTGTATTCAGTCCCAGAACACGAAGAACAAACAGCAGCTTGATGCAGAGTCGGGCGCCGGCCTGACCGCTGACTGCTGACAAGTGACAACTCCAGCGCGAGCGACCCTGACCGGCAGCACACCACCCTGCTCTGCACACCAACTGACTGGCTACCAGAGCACCAGCGGAGCGCGTCCAGTGCTCAGGGACAGTCCACACCAACTGACTGGCTACCAGAGCACCAGCGAGAACGACCCTGACCGGCAGCTCACCACCCTGCTCTGCACACCAACTGACTGGCTACCAGAGCACCAGCGGAGCGACCCTGATCGGCAGCACACCACCCTGCTCTGCACACCAACTGACTGGCTACCAGAGCACCAGCGGAGCGCGTCCAGTGCTCAGGGACAGTCCACACCAACCGACTGGCTACCAGAGCACCAGCGGAGCGCGGGCAGTGCTCAGGGACAGTCGTCCTCTGATCAGGGTCTGTCTTACCCCCTGATCAGGGGCAGTCGTCCCCTGATCAGAGGTTGTCTTACCCCCTGATCAGAGACACCCGTACCCTGATCAGGGGCTGTCTTACCCCCTGATCAGTGGTACCCGTACCCTGATCAGGGGCTGTCTTACCCCCTGATCAGAGGTACCCGTATCCTGATCAACGCAACAGGCGGGAGTGTTTTGAAGTCCGCTGCCACTGCGGGCTCTGTTCAGGAATTTAATTAGACTGTTAGCGCTGAGTCAGTTTTCTGACGTCACGGGTATATATGTTTCCAAAGTAGTGACCAGTCACGGTATGGAATGACAACTGTGTAGCACTGTGATACGCCTTGTAACCTGTGACTATCGGTGTTGTTTTGTCGTCTGTTTTTGTTTGAACGTTCCTGTGGGACCTTAATGTATCTGTATCCACTATTGATAATAAAATATGGCATGGCAATGCTTATCGAAACGAATGCTGAAGGACGAGCGAAGTGCACTTCTGGACTTATGTCCGGTAGCAAAGTAAATTAACTCTTTAAGTAATTCACGTTTTCAATTTATATTTTGCACTAAATCAAGTAAATTTTGTTTGATTTCCAGCGAATGGCGTTCACGCTCCTGACATTTACATACAAAACACGGAACACGTACACGCACATAATCCAGCACAGCTGGGCAGTCTTGATAAACCGTGCGACAGAGGAGCTCCCGGCATAGGGTAAGCTCACTTCATACTGTGTGATCTGATCATACATTAGATAAACCGTGCGACAGAGAGAGGAGCTCCGGCATGGGTAAGCTCACTTCAAATACTTGGTGATCTGATATACACTAAATAAACCGTGCGACAGAGGAGCTTCCCGGCATAGAAGGTAAGCTCAATTCATACTGTGTGATTGATCATACAATTAGAATAAACCGTGCGACAGAGGACTCCCGGCATGGGGTAAGCTACTTCAATAACTGTCTGATCTGATCATACATAGATAAACCGTGCGAACAGAGGAGCTCCCGGCATAGGGTAGCTCACTTCATACCGTGTGATCTGATCATACACTAGATAAACCGTGCGACAGAGGAGCTCCCGGCATAAGGGTAAGCTCACTTCATACTGTGTGATCTGATCATACACTAGATAAACCGTGCGACAGGAAAGCTCCCATCCTTGCAGTGGGTATGATTCACTTTACATACGTACAGTCATCAAACCTTGTGGGGCTCTACAAACAGAGCAGTAAGTGTGCCGCGTTTTAACTTTATCATCACACCGGTATCACATATGTGACTCATGCGGTCAGGCAGTAATGCAGTGGTCACACAGTGTAACTTAACACAGTGGGCACGATCACACTTCAGCACAATCCTTATATCGTGTCACTGAGTCACTCGTCAGTATTTTAAGCATCAGTGAGCATTTTATGTGATTATTTTGATCATTGGTGCTCAATAGATACAGCGTTGTGCGAGAAATCCCTGGTATAGGGAGATCTGCAGTTGGATAAGCTGTGAATGGTGTGAACGATCGCATTATCCCCATAATACCTTACTATAGTCATCAAAGGGATTTTGCATACGCACATCGCTGATGTTGAGTTGTTGACACTGGTCTATAGAGCACATTTTTTACAAATTTAACCACGACTTCAATTCTGCAGATTCACCCAAGTTGCTGAGATGTTCCAAATGCTCCAGGAACGTGAATCGTGATGGAATCACAATATTATCATGTTTAATCCAGAAGGCTTATCATAGTACTAGAATCATTGCTAGTAATATCGAATTATCGATACAAATTTGGTAGCATATCGTTGGCGCCGGTCAATAGCATTTCAACAAAACAGCTCGTGAGCGCTGATATCAGCTGCCGAACAGAGGCTCGGTGGCCATTTTGTTTTTTGACGGTTTGTCAACATTGTTCGTATGCAGGCTGAAGATTGTCTTAGGTGTGCGCTGTCTTATATAACATCAGCTTTACTCTGATTATAGTGGCGATCGTCTATCGATATCAAAACAAACAAATGTGCAAAAAAAATAATATGATTAAAACTCAAACTAAAGAGGCTTCAGATGTCAACTTTATTTATTGTATCAAATAATCAAACCAATAGCTTCTTATCGTAACAAAACATTTGTGACATTCCAAAAGAGTCGGCACACTCCCTTTAAAGGAAAGAGTTCTCCTTGTCAATGTTTTGTTTTTTTAGTTGAAATAGCCAAGCTGTTTTCGATGCTCGAAAATTGACTTGAGAAGCTTTCGCATCTTCATAGAAACTCCTTAATTAAATAGAAGCCGGAACGATTTGGCATCGTAACTCCATCGCTGATTGACTGCTTTGACATATGATTATGATGCAGCGATGAACGATGACGTATGGATGGGAATAAGTATTATAAATATTGAAATATATAGCGCTAGACAAGAACACATGCTGTTTCAATGGGTACCTTATTCCCTTGATTGCACGAATTAACTTTGTGAGATATATATACGTGATTGTAATTAAATCGGCATAAAAACACTTTTCCTCAGACATGTAAAGAACACTCTCATTAGCTTGTAAAACCAACCAATGATAGTTGTCCAGGGTAAAGACAGGAAAAGGCCAAGACAGCCAATATCTGTATTTGACAGTAAAAACACTCTCCGATACATACAAAAGGCTATTCTGAGTGTCGCGTAATGGTTAAAAGGTAAAGACATGTTAAAAACGACACTCAGCAACAAACACACTAAAAAGTAAAATACACTCAATCATACGCACACTCACGCAGCGGCCGACATATTCATAAACGACACCCATTATACACCCTGTAAGTAGATGTAAAGATGTAATGTAAAAGAATAGCAGCTAACTAGAAAAATACATCACAAATTAGTTGCCTCTGCCAAATCTTAGAGTTTTAACGGCGTGCTTTTTTAGGCAAAGCAAATTGTTACAAAAGCAAAACTGTGCATTGACGTCTTTAATATCCTTCATCGCTAGTTCATTAACTTTTCAACCAACTGCAACAAGCGTTAAGTATTGCGACTAGTTACACCAACCAAAATATATAAACCCTAAAGAGCTCAAACTGCTAGACAAGACTACGCTGAAAAACAATCCCGTTGACACGTTAGTGTTTCGAGCATCACGAGTTGGGCGTTAATCTAACACAGTGCCTTCTACGTCAGCTCACACCCTTCACCGGCCCGACTTCGCAGAGGGAATTATGACCAGTAGTGCGCCGTGCAGACCAGTCAGCCACTGCATACCAGCCAGTGCAGACTGAAATGGAGTGCTGAAATATCGCCACTATAGTCCCTGCGATAGGCGGCAGGCATTGCCGTGTTGAAAAATAGCATTGCTCCAGCCACAATTCTTGTGAAGCACTGTGTGAGATTTTACGATTGGCAAGCGGTGGCTTCATCAGTTTTGTTGCACCGCTTAACACAAAGCTGCAAGCATGTAACATAATTCGATATCCGTTTTGATAGCCCTAGTTTACGGTACCTTAGCATAATAGGTCGTTATTCATTTGTCCTAACGTGCCTATATCCACACATGTCAGTGAAATCCGGCATCCTCCTCAGTTGTATCACGCCTGATATACGCTCCTCTTATGAAAGGCACAGCCAAATGCTGGTATGTACACAAGGGATATGACAAACGAACTTATATGTACGTGTTTGTATTCCAAATATAAACTTATCTCTATTCAAAGTATCTCTAATGATATTAAAATTGCTTTAAGTATGACGATAACCAAGTATAAAATATGCATTATGTGATATAAGGTACGTAATATCCACTGCAAGTGCACTCCTAGTATCACGGGATCATATGCTGTCATTTTTTGTATAATTTAGCGCCAATGATTTGGCTATGTCCGTTTCTGTACAATTACATTGTAATCACCATAATTGAGCTATTTATTGAGCTATTACATTTTCACAAGGCGTGATAAATTTTGCAATATCTCAATAAATGTGAATCTAAGTCACATTAAATTAAGAAAATAAATTTTATATAAGATTTGTATTATTTATATTATATTATATATATAGCTAAGTGCNTATAAACGAATATCGAGGCCACTCATATTTCGGGCCTCTCAGGATCGGGCCACTCATATTTGTGTTCATATACACAACGGGAGGACGAGCGAGTGCTTTTCGCTTGCTTGTCAATTAGCATAGTTGACACACCAGGGTAATTAGCATAGTTGATACAACAGAAACTGGTTGCTACACCAGAAAGTTAAATTTAGGTGAAATATCCCACCCTTTTTCCTCGAGGCAGATGTTTATCCCACGAATGCCATGGTTCATGAATGCCATGAATATGCCACGAATATATACAAAACCTGATACCTGTGTAATTTGCAGTGCTCCAGACCCTTTCATTGATCTACTCTGAATCTATTATATCTACTAATGGACCAGTGATAACTGATGCACAATATGGTGGTCGTGAGAGATTTGGAATATTTATTATCCCAAATGGTTACCATACATAATGATTAGAATCGTGATTCTCATCACCTACTGAAAAGGGACCGGTGTAGAGCACGCCACCAGGTCAATCTGGGTAGGCGGCGAGCAATGCAATGAAAGGCAGCTTCCAGCCCTGCTGTGTTTGCCTACTGCCAACGAGTCACACAGAAGGCAGCTTACCGGAACACGGGCGCCGCCGGCACCGACTGCGCCAATGCAAACTCATATCTGCAGTCAACCGGTGGGCAAACTCATATCTGCGGGCAGCCGGTGGGCAAACTCATCTCTGCAGGCAGCCGGTGGGCAAACTCATATCTGCAGTCAACCGGCGGGCAAACTCATTTCTGCAGGCAGCCGGTGGGCAAACTCATATATGCAGTCAACCGGCGGGCAAACTCATTTCTGCAGGCAGCCGGTGGGCAAACTCATATCTGCAGTCAACCGGCGGGCAAACTCATTATCTTCAGGCAGCCGGTGGGCAAACTCATTATCTCTCAGGCAGCCGGCGGCCGCCCGACAGAGAAACAAGCCGGCGCTATTTTCTCACGCTCCATTGGTCCCAAACGCTGGATTATATGTATTTGGGGTGAACGGGGAAAATATGTTACATGGTTCTCCCCGAGATGCATTGAGTCACAACAGAGGAAGTCAAATAATGCAGGCATCCGATCCTAGGGGAATGCAGGTATGCAAATGCATATACGAATGCTTTCATACATATATTGAAATACAGGTATGTAATAAGGTAATCCAGATTGAAAGGTCGACGTATGTAGCTCGGGTCCAGTAGGAATAAACTAGTGCTGACCTGTCCGCTCCGCTGGACGATCTATGCATACAGACTACTTTTTTTTTTTTAATTCCCCGTCAAGGGGTTACCACTAGAGATGCAGAAAATGTTAAATTCTTGGTCACGGCCCCGGTCACGGCAGCTGACCTAGAGCGCGAGGTCCCGGCGTCCCGGCAGCCAGGTCAAATTGAGTCCCGGCTAGGTCACGGCAAGAAAATTTCCAACATATGACATAGTTATTAAATTTTTATCCTGAAAATTGACAACTAGAACATTGCTAGAACAGGAACAGAACAAAACTTACAATAGGTACCTGGATGACTAAGGTGAACTAAATGTAGGAAGTGGGATGACGATGATTAGGCTAGTGTTTAAGGGGCTTGAACAGCAAAGTCACATGGTGCCAAACGAGGTCGTCACATGGCCGTTTAGAAGTAGGAAAATGCATATATTATGTATAACTTTATAGGTTTAAGCATGTCAGGAAGAGATAAGTATTCACGGGAGTATCAAACATAGAAATGGATTGTGGTTAACGCTGTAAAGGTATTACTGCAATCAAAAAGACAATGGTAAGATTCCCGATTCCAGCATGACAGCTCAATAAGACTGCACAAAGATATACAATTATTGCTGATATAATCTGGTAACTTACCATCTGTGGTAACTTACCACTCTACGCGCAGGCGGATCCAGCAGCTCGTTGGGGGTGAACTTTTTTTTTGCAAAAAGGGGACCTCCTTCTTTTTCTCAGCGGATTTTGGGCTTTTAATCTTATTTGGCATTCTCATAAAAATGTGAAAAGAGGAAAAATTCTGGTGAAGAGAATCGAAAAAAATTGAGACTAAAAAAGTTATAATAAAGGGAAAATCACATATAACACACAGAACACCACTTTCGTAGCATAACACAAGTAGTAATAGTCATAGTTTTATTTCATACCACTCGCAGGTGGCGTCACCGAAATCTTTTTAAGGGGTCGGCTGACCCGCTGAAATGACGAAAAATGTATATCCGTTTGTTTGCGTGTATCTAAAGCTTTTGCAGCATTTTTAATGTGAAACTATTCCATCGTTAATAATAGTATTTGGTTAGGTTAGGTTTTTGGGGGCCGATGTTGCGTCTATCGTTTGACCGTCGCTTTTTTCGGACTCGGCCAAGCTAGCTTACATATGCCAGCTTGAAAATAGTGCCCCGCCTTACGCGGGGGGCTGACATTACCTAGGCCTGATGTTTTTATTAAATCAACTTTTTACTCATGCGGAGCATCTTGCTGAAATCTATGTATGCTTGATTTGACAACAATTTACATATAGACCTGCTGCAAAAGGGTTCAACTGAATGTTTAGTTTATTGGAGATAATGACGTTTTAGTGACGAATTAGAAGTTTGTGGAGGAAGACGGTGAATATTGTAAAAAATGAGAAGAATAGTAGTTTTTGCAGCAAATTGCTTAAAGAAAAACGACAAAGATGAAAAGTGACATTTTAAAATTGAGGAAACGCCAACTCGGATTTCCAGAAATTTCGGTAGTGTCTTACTAAAAATTAAAAAAAATGAAGGATCACAACATAAGGATTATGAAAACCTAATAAATTGAGAAGTGGGTTGTGTATATAAAAATAAAGTGACGAAGCAACTAAAATGTGCTTTCTTCTTACAAAGTGGGAGCTTTGTCAGACAACTTTCATTCAAATTCATATTTACTCTTTCTATCGAATTAAACAAGTTGCGTAATAATGAAGGGTGTCATCCGCCGCGAAGCGGCGTGAATTTTTCGAGTTTACTGTGATGGCTGCGATTTTGAACTGTTGCAAACAATTTTTTATAGCTGTACCGTTCCTGACTGTAGTTTGGGGGGGCAAAACATAGTCTCAGGACCTTGGGGGGGGGGGGCATGGCCCCTATGGCCCCCTGGATCCGCCCTTGCTCTAGCGCCACATATCATATTTGCTGGTAGCGCCACCTACCAGCGCCACCTCATATTCACTTGTTGTGCCAACTGGCGTGTTCGACGTACTTGTAGTTGAAGTTTCACCAGCAGATGACAGCACATACATAACGAAAATGCTTTTTGGAGGATATTAATGTTTAGGTCACGTGAAGCTTATGTCACGAGATGTGTTTGTGTTTATCTAAAATGATGAAGTCGCTAAAAATGAATACAGTTGGCTTTCAGACATGTAGTCGTATTCACTAGCCTACATGGCGCGGTCGGTAGTGAATTAAAACCTAACTAATTGTATTTGTATGTTATATGTAACATTGGTTGATTTCATAGCTGCGGTAATTATTGCATCGCAGAATGTCACGTCGCAGACGCGGGAAAACTGCGTAATGGAATAGTATATATATTAAATCGATTATATATATGTAATATATATAATATATCGAGATAAATTAGTGCAACAGACCTGGAGCCTGCACTAGATAGCCAGCGAGTGTATGGTCATGTTACAAGGCAAAGCAGATGCTGAGAATGATGCGGAACAGTGCAGCGACTGCAAGCGAATTGCAAAGGCAAAACCAGGAGCTGAGGCGGCAGCATACATAGAGCACAGTGTACAAGACCATTCAGCTTCAAAAGGTACCAGCCGTCCTTTCCCGAGGTAAGGCCTGGCTAGGGTGACATGTCTGAATGCAGCAGTGGAAATCTGGAAACGTGATATAACACAGTGTCGCGGAAATGTGTTGTTGGACGCAACAAAACTACCATGCATGAACATTCCGCCTGCCAGGTGTGGACGAGAGCTCAAACGAGTGATAGAGGCAGAGTTGAGAAGATGGATTGACCTGGCGGCGGAGCGGCCTCTGGCCGCTGTGGAATCGATTATGTCTGGCAAGGCTTACTAGATACCAGCCAGAGAAAAAGAAAAAGTTCACAAACTTTGTGAACACTACCTGGAGAGACTGGAGCAAGGCGTATTGTGCATACGTATATGTGAGCAAAAGTCTTCGCGTGTGAACATCGGCTGCCCACACTGGTGTTAAAGACATATCATGAGTGGTGCTATTCGGAGTGTGCTTGGCAGGTCTCAGCAGCGATCAGCTGAAAGATAGACCTGTCACCAAGAGTGCGAGAAATATCCGTCCTAAGCAGCTTGGTCGAAAAAATAGAGATTTTTGAAGCTGCTAGCGCTGGATGTATACCGTAGTGGCAGGCCTTGACAAAGAGCAGAGGCAGCAGAGCCATCGGAAATGGCAGCAGAGCCATCGGAAGCCGCTGATGGCGAAGAGCCGTCAGTAGCGGTATTGAAGTCCACCTACAAAGGCAAGGCAACAAAATTTCGCCAGAAAACCGGATACAGCCGACCAAACAGAGGCGTCGCAACAGATGAGCACAACAGTGGCCAAAGGGAAACTATATGCTACAAGTGCGGTGGCAAAGGCCACCGGCGAGCGCAATGTCCCAGTTACGCCGGGTCAGCCGCAGGTCACCTGGAATTTTCAGTTGATGAGACAGGTGTCAGTCGCACAACTAACTCGTTCAGCGTTCATGGCGTTGGTGGATCGAGCAGCAAACTTGCCGAGGTAAATTGGACGATGAGCTGACCGTGGCCGCCTTGATGGCGCTGTAGGAGTGCAGTAATCTGGTCACTGTCGATCAGGAGGTGGTACGCCGACACGCAGAAAGTGATGGAACCTACCAGCTGCTGCAGGCAGCGCATCGAGGGAGAACAGTTTGGCAGGAAGTGCTCGAAGAGCTGAGCGAGCTGAAGGCTTTCTTCAAAGGTGCGGAATAGGTCCAGTATGGTGGAACGGCCTGGTTGCTATTCGCACGCAAAAGTTGGCCCTCTTGAGACTGGTTATCGCCAGAACCTCTGAGAAAAACGGATCGCACAGAATTTGCACGCAGCAACATCAGGGCACGGACAACATGCTAAGGCGGGCCAGACAGGCAGTGTACTGGCAGGATGGAAGCTTGATGTGGATATGGCGAGGCGGTCGGTGCACTGAGTGGACTACAAACGCACCATCGCAGGCCAGCAGAAACCGTTGATCATGACGCCGCACCCGGGTACCCGTTTTCAGCAGGTAGTGGCGGATCTTATTCGAGGTAGCTGGACACCATTACCTGGTGTACGCCGATCGATTAACTGGCTGGATCAAACTGGATCATCTCCACTCGTTCGCGTCCAACGTACTGATACCAATACTCCAGCGGTATTTCTCCCAATATGGAGTCCCAGAGCAAATATCGATCGACGGGGGAACCAGTTTCGTCAGTACAGAGATGACGGTGTTCTTCCGACGCTGGTGCGTGGATGTTCGTCAGTCGTTAGCCCAGTATCCGCAGTCCAACGGAAGAGCAGAGGCAGCAGTGAAATCGGCTAAAACAATCATGAGAAGCAACACAGCGAATGATGGCAGATCCTGTGCAATGGAAAACATTGCCGTCAGCCCTTCTAAACAATACCACAAACACCCCATTGCGAGAGGGCGGCAAGTCGCCCGCGCAATTGCTACTGGGGCGTCAACTAAGAAGTGGCGTGCCTGTCTCTGTGACCCTGCTGCAAGTGCAAGACCAGTGGAGGGAAGACCTGGCCCGCAGAGAGAGAATGATGGCTCAGAAGGCCGACCACTTGGAGGAGCTGTCCAACAGGAACTGTCGCAACCTGCAAGCTAGCAGTCGGCCAGTGCTTTGCGGTTCAAAATGCTGTTACTAAACTGTGGGACGTACCGGAGTGGTCCACGGAATTCTTCGAGCCGTCCAGACAGTCACTATTCGAACTGGACGGATCAGGTCGACTGGTCCTGAGAAACAGAAAGTTCCTTTGATGAAACTGGTGACCGCACCGATCAGGAAGACAAGTGGCAGGAAGCCCTCGAGCAGTGCCAGTCCGGAGTCGCTGGTGCCTCCTCGCCGGCACTCCGAGCGCCTCGCGCCTACAGTGTGGCGCCCTCAAGGAAGCACAGGCGATCGCTGGTGCCTCCTGCGCAGGCCGGTTCCGAACGCCTCGCGCTGAGAGAAACGGTGAAGTAGTGGGGGAAGGGAGAAGGGAGCAGACGCTAAAAACTAAAAGGGGAGATGAGGATCTTAATGTTTAGGTCACGTGAGCTTAGTCACTGAGATGTGTTTTATCTAAAATATTGATGTGCTAAAAATGACATACGTTTGGCTTTCAGACATGGTAGTCGTATTCACTAACTAACCTTTGTTTTTGTATTTTTTATAAGCACAGGCAGTATCTTAATTACGAGCGAGCGTCGAAGCCGCGGGGCGATCCTCATTACGAGCGAGCGCGGAGCGCGGAGCGAGTCTCATTGAATAGCCGGATTTTTCACATATAAGCCGCCGACCGACCCGGCCGGGCCCGGCCGGCCCGGCGGTCAAACTCTGGGTCACACTGCACGTGCGCACGTGCACCCTGTTCCCGTCCAACGAAAATCAATGCAACATCGTTGCAATACCGGACCTATGATCTCGGCAACCAAAAGTCGTAAAAGACACGGGTCAAACACAGACGCGTAGAGAACGATCCGCCCGGCGTATGCACTAATGGTGGTCGATCAGCGGCGACGTGGACGGCAAGTTACTGGCTAATTGTAAGCGCAAATCATAGTTTTATGACCGTCTTCACAATTTAAATCAGTGCCTCAGCACCTATGGTGCGTTTTTAGGCGATGAGACAACACCAAATCTGTAGACCAATGTTACCGTCTCTAAAAAGGCATGCAAAAATTGAGGTTTTATGCAGTAATTTCGCTGTTAAAATCTGGCCTGTAATATTTTTATTGGCGATCTGATAACATTTCCTTCATAATTTACAAACCGCCGTAGCTTCAATAACCAAAGGGTGCTAGACGATAAAAATGATGCAAGCTGTAAAGCGCATCAAATCCATCTACCACCCACCCCAAATTATTTTTTCCTACAAACATGAAGTTATATTGGCAAATTAAAAAATAACCGCTGAAACCTATTTTGTTCAAGTATCGATTTACTTCGGATCTATTTACGACGCCAAACACACATAGCGAAAATAATTAAAAAGTATGCTTTGCCACAAGACGAACCTCCGTTGGACGGGTGATAAATTGACGCGGATTTATCGGAAAACTCGCTCGTCCTTCGCCGTTTGGCTGTCCTTACTGGTTTGAATACCGGATTTTTTATCACATATAAGCGGCCGACCCGGCCGGGCCCGCCCGGCCGTGGCCAGACGCGAACGCTGGTTCAGAAGCTTATATCTTTTGAGCCCCGCATCCGATTGACAAGTGGTTCTTCGCCATATATAGCCCCAATGCAATTCATTATGATTATTGACATGTTTTTTGTCATTGATGGTTCAGCAACGGCGCGGTGACTAACGTGGCCGCGTCAAGGGGTGTCAGAAAGTATTATCTGCTGTAAGCTGAGAAACGGCTGGACCTATTAAAGCTAAAATTTGGTGTGAGGCTGGAGACCCACCCAACTGGCATTTGCACAGGTAAACTCTGGGTCACACTTCACGTGCGCCAACGTGCACCCCTGTTTCGTCCCCACAAAATTACCTAACAAAACGTCTTGCAATACCGGACCTATATCTCGGCACCAAAGTCGCAAAGACACGGTCAAACACAGATGCGTAGAAAACGATCCCACGGCGTATGCACTAGTGTGTCGATCAGCGCGCGTGGTACGTGCAAGTTACTGGCTATCAAGCGCAAATTCATGTTTTTAATGATGTCTTCACAATTTAAATCAGTGCTCAGCACCTATGGGACTGAAGCGGAAAACAAACCACCAATCTGTAGAACCAATTACCGTCTCTTAAATGCATTCAAAAATTTAAGTTTGCATGCATATTTTACTGTTAAATCTGTCTGTAATAATTTTATTAACGATTTGATAATATTTCCTTAATTACAACCGCCGTAGCTTCAAAACAATAGGGTGCTTGACGATAAAAATTATGCGGCTTGTAAAGCGCTAATCAAATCCATCTAAATACCGCACCCAAAATGATTTTTTTGCCTACAACATGAAGCTTATAATTGCAAATTTAAAAATACGCTTCAAAAACCTATTTAGTTTAAAAGTATCGATTTAGTTCGAAATCTATTTGCGGACGGCAAAAAAACAACACACAGGCGAAAAATAATTCATAAATGCAATGCTTTGCACAAAGAAGAACCTCCCGTTTGGACGGGTGATAAATTGACGCAGATTTATTCGGACTCGCTCGTCCTTCGCCGTTTAAGGCGTCTTACTGGTATGTAGGACAGGTTGATGTTAGAAAACGAGGGTGAACATTAATACCTATACACGTAGATGTTGTTATGTGATCTTAAACATTTTTGTCAAAACTACGTAACATTTCGAATTAGGAATGTGTATTAGGTAAAAATTCGGTGCGCACAGGCACAGAGACAGACAGACAGCCAGATGGGCAGAAAGACAGACAAAGAATCTTTAAATAATAAGTTAGATGGGAATAACTGGATGACAACTGCCTCTTATGCTGCAAGGACAAGTAAACGTGATGCCTGCTATCCACACCTGGTCCATTATACAAAATTGTATAAGGGCTTTAAGTCTGTCGTCTGTAAGTCACAGGGAAGGGCGATGTCGGGTTAAAGGGATTATACGGGTTTCCGTCCTGAAAGGAAATGCACTCTTTTGCAGTTGTAATGCTGCGTAAAACACGTTTTTAAGACATATGAGAGTGACCGTCGTTGCTCATGTTAATCCATTATGCCCTCTCCAGCAATTATCAGGTTTAAACTTTGCTTTTTCAAAGACTTGCTATCTGATAACGGAGTACCCTGATCGGGATCTGGAGACTCCACTCACTTTGTTAAGATTATTCTCTACTCCTTGGTCCGGGTGGTTCCGGCTGGTAGGCCAGAGCACGGCTGTCTATACTCAGCAGTACATGCAAAAATACGCGGTGGGCATCACCGAGCACTTGAATACGTCCCTTTCGTAAAGAGAATGGCATTTTCCAGAAAAATGTGGTAACGTGGGCCTTCTACCCTTGATAGTTACGTTTACTATAACTCAATTATTCTGGGAAAAACCCGTATACATCCCTTTACGCACTTGTTAAGAAATGCCAATATCGCACTCACGAAGGGGGATTTCGTCCAGCTACGAACTAGTAAAGCATGCATGACATGAAGCAGACAGAGCGAGTTATTTCATTGTGTCCGGCAACTGATAAGCTTTGTTGTTTGTTGCAATAGTAAAACAATACTTACCTGTACCTTTCTGTGGCACTTTGTTGGTTTTTATTTTTGAATTCTCGACCTGCGGAGTGAATTCGAAGTTCAAAGCACGTGCTTATTCTGCAACCGATATTCGCAGTTTTAGATATTTGACCCTTTTTGATCGACCTTCTCCTTGAAATAGGCAATCTAAAAATTAAAAAGAAAACAGTAGTTTACAATTTTTTAAACAATATTTTTAAACAATTTGTCTAATTTTTAGATTGCCTATTTCAAGGAGAAGGCCGATCAAAAAGTGTACAAATATCTATTATTAATGCTCCTTGCTAAAGCACTACGTGATATTCCTGAATCTGATATTCAGTTTTTGTTTATCTATGGATGGTGAGTTTCTTCATTTGTGTTAAATATTTTCACGTAGCCTAAACCATGTGTTATTTTACGGCCAAATTATTAGTGTATACTTTTTAATAATCAGTGTAGTGAAACGGGAGTTATCCTTGAAACCCAACGCCGAAGTCAATCAGCAGTCGAGAGAGAGAGCGGATTTTGGCCCATCTGTAAGACTACGTTCGTATCGACCGCTTCGCGGTCTCACTCACTCCGTCTGAATAACCTACCTTTATCCTATAAGCTTTACAAGTTGATTTTACATGTCTTATCATCAAAAATCACTGCTGACAGAAATAATAAATACATTGACTTTCAAGACGAACTATTGTTGTGTCTCTAAAGGGTGTATAGCACCAGCTCACCACTTGCTATTTGACAGTTGGGTAAGCAGCTGTATAAGTACATTCGGCTTAAGGGTGGTTCTGGTTCGTTTCTGCGGCGGCGGCTCTTTCTCCACTCCGTCAGCCTCTCCGTAGATAAGACGGACCGTTCCGGCGCGGCGGCGGACTGCAGCTCGAACATTGTACACTGGCTCCGAGCTAGCAGAAACATCAGACCGCCTTCACACACACTTCACAGTGACTTACCGTCTGTGGCAGCGTGACATGGGACTGTCGCGAGTGCGACAGTGATCAATAGCTGGCTCTGTTGCCATGGCAACCGGGGATCAGGATGGAATGCTGTGGTGGATTTTGCTTTACCGAGGAGGAGACTTATCGTGTTAGAGAAAAAGTTGTGAATTTTACTCGGTGAATTTAAAATCGTAGGAAGGCAGAAAATGTCCTACACCATAATTAATCGTTTTATGCCTGCGTTTATTATATTTATTTGTATACTTATTTCTAGTTTTACAGGACGCAGCTCTCATTCTGGGGAAGGGGTATGTTCGCCTCCGACGCAGACAACCTCGGTCTCAAATCTCACCCAGGAGAGTCATTGGTCAGCCCTAACCATCTGCCCAAGTCATTGCTCAGAAGGTCTGGAGTCGGCTCCCACGCCAGATTCCGGTAGTACTATAAACGAAACAGCACCGGAACTTCCCGTTCAGCTATTGCATCGCAGCCTGGATCGCTGGAGTCCGGACCGCAGGTATTGCGGTGTGTTCCTGTCGTTAGTGTCCTGCTGCTGCTGAGATGGCGTGGACAAGCCAGTGAGCGCAAAGGAGAAATATTCCAAAAGTAAGCAACATTTTGAATTAAATCCGCATTGCTACAAAATATCGTTGCTAATATGTATCACTATAGCTCCGATGGTTCAAACAGTGTATTTAGGCATTTTGTCCCCAGATATTTTTTGCTGAATAACAGCTTTAAAAAAGATAATGTTTCATGCCCATGATAGGTACTCTCAGGCGCGCAACCAGGATTTTCGTAAGGGGGGGCACGACCTCAAGGGGGCCCCACCATTGCGGACCCAATTATGATCCCTGCCCATATCAGGAGCGGTTCCATGGGGTCATACCACACGCACCCCAGTTTTCCGAAGACATCGTTTTATTTTTATGCTCCCCCCGAGAACACAATCAAAAAAGTTCGGGGACGTAATTAACAGCATCCGGCAATTGCGTGTGGTTGCACACTAAGGTCCGGACTTCTTTCCGCTAGCGTATGGTTTTGACGGGCGAATTCAAGTAACGACGTGATAATGCATTTAAAGCGTATTAACTGAGAGCTTCAAATTGTATATTTGACGCACTGCCCTCACTGTGTATATGTTGCTGCTTTTGAAGCAAAGATCCGGTTTTTTAGCCTTTTGCGGTGAAAACAGACTGTTTTCTCTCCACACACGCACTATCACACCACCAGGTAAACATAATGCTCAATAGTACAAGATTTGAAGCTCTCAGTAATAACCTGCCAGCTTCAAAATGCACGAATGGTGCGTTCCTAATTCGTCGTAAAACATACGCTTAGAGGAAAAACAAGCCGGACCTATGTGAGTAGTGGTACCAATAACAACTTGCAGGCTGTACCTACAGTTAAAAACGGCTGATGACAGCTCCCGTGCCCCCCCCCACCGATCAACATTTATCGCTGGTGGCTGACAGCCTGTAGTTGGACCCCCGCCTCCACAACTTGTTTAATAATAGCATAAGAAGGTCACAATGAAACTGAATCTAGGGTCACCAGTTTTGAAATGGCTGATAAATTGCGTCCCACCCAATAGAGAGTGAGAAAGAAAATAGGTCCAGGGCGTTCCGGACTGACCGGATTCAGCCGTCGTTTTTTTGGGGGACCAACTTTTTGACCAAAGGTCGCCTCTTTTTTTTCTCCTCGATTTGGGCCGTCACCTTATTTTGAAATTTGAGCTATCAAAAGATATTACTTTTTTCGGGAAAAAGTACGAAAAATGCGATACGCTGTAACATAATACTATACGCAAACGCATCTAGTAGATACGTTTATTCTCTGCCACGGCGGTCGGCGATTGTGGGGGTAGCTGAAATGAAGAAAGGCGTCTTTGCCTCATTTAAATAAGGATTTTATGGTTATAGAGGTGTTTTTAAGGTTATTTACCGCGCCGCGAAGCCCACGCGCCGAGAGAGAGCGGGTTTTGCCTGATAAAACCTAGAAATATAGGCGGTGGCGCGTGCGCCAGTATGGACATGTATGGCAAATGGCCGATACACTATTTTAGGGCAGCGCAGTTATTAGCAAACTGCATATCAAACTGTCCCGTCTAAGTGTCAACAATTTGAATCAGCTATCAAATTGCTTTTAAATCATTTTTTTAGGCACAAGACCTAGAACCGTGAAATCAATTTTGCGCCGCGCGAGCGCGCCGCGAAAAAATTTTTAGCCTTATGCCCTGGATATGCATTTCATCAATGTGATCACATCGTGTATGGTGCGGACCTAAAAATGTTATTCTTGGCGTTAAATCACTGGCGTAAGAAGATGTTAAAGCGAACTGTTTTGCCCATGATGATACCAGAGAAGCAGCAAGAAATAAAATGCGCTTGTGAAACGGTGAGATTTAAAAAACCTGCATAGACACTATATTTTGTTACTTGACCGAGGAGCGACGTGCAAATTTTCGCGTTCTATTCCCTGGACCAGTGACATTCTTACTGTTATTTTAATGATAATGACCTGTTTACTTGTTTTCACCAATCAAAATTTGTATACATGGAACAGAGAAAGGCCTTTTTATACATGATAACCGATTGCTTTTTCTTGTGAGGCTTGATCGTTTGGGGGGGGGCAAACAGGTCACTTAATGCTTGGGGGCACGGCTCTAAATGCCCCCTGGATCCGCCAGTGCTGGTAACAGTGTATATAATTTGAAAGAGCAAGCCATACGACTTTACGCGCATTAATGGTTTCTTCTGTATCTGGTGTAGCTTGGCAGGAGATGGCTCGGGATGGTCCTGGCCTCGTTCTCTCACTTTCAATTGCTCTTCGTCCAGCAAGTTGGGCACCACTGGAGCAGCTTCCGGGTGCCGATGTTTGTGTCTTGCGTTCGCGTCAGCCTTTTCTCGGAGCTCGCCGACTAGCTAACATGTTCCCCTAAACGTTTTAATTAAGCGGAGGTAAGACCTGGGCAAGCAATAACTGCCAAGGAAAGCTCTGCTGACACAATGGATTTATTTTCCCATTTTCCAACTTGTAATTAAAGCAATAACAAATCATGGTCATGCGCCGCAAGCGGCGCGAAGTTTTCCTTTTTTTCACTGTAAATAGTTGGATTTTGACTGCTGCAATTTTTTGCGATAAATTGTTGACGTTTTTTTGGGGGGGAGGGGGGGCAAAAGACGTGTTGCCCCCCCTCGAGGCTATTTGGGAGGGCCATGGGCCTGGATTGGCCTCGCCCCTGGATCCGCCACGTGGCGTTCCTGAACAACCGGACGAGACCCACCGGGCTGCTCTAGGGCCTATGGGGGATTGCCTTTCAATAAGAGGTACCGTGCCTGTGCGCCCCCGTTGTGTGTGCCTCTGGGGCCTGTGAGATTCGCAATATTATAGCCGTTTTCACGATGGATTATTTTGCGCGAAATGGTTTAAACTTGTTTTATAATTAGCCGTTTTCGAACGATGGACTATTTTTGCAAAAAATGTGTTTACCCCCTCGCCCTACGGGACCGTAGGGCGAGGTTGAAACTTCTATTTTTTCGCAAATTAGTCCATCGTGAAAACGACTACTACTTAAACATTTAAAACATTTCGCGCAAAATAATCCATCGTGATAACGGGCAGGTCCGGGCAGGTGGAATGGGCTCCTGGAAAGATCGAAGGGCCCCTGAGCCGGATAGATGGGCCCCTGGGAATGTCGGTAGGTTGACAAAGCAGCCAGAGCATTCCCTCACCAGATCTTAAAGGCCCCTGGACAGACCTGAGGGGCTGACGCGCCCCTGAAATCAGGAGCCTTATGTAGTTCGAGAACCCTGACAGACTAGAAGGGTCCCTGGGTGGGTCAAAGGGCCCTGAACAGCCTAATTGGCCTTAGTCCCAAGCACGGAAGGGCCCAGTGCTCAATCGCCTTATCAACGCTCGGAGGGCCCTTGAAATGCCCTTTTTGGCACCGCCGGCCCGGCAAAATCCTGTCTAACGTGCTGCCTTTAGAGGGGCCCACGGAAGGCCGCCTAAAGGAGGGGCCCACGAAGGCCCGCTTCAAAGGGGCCCCTCAGGGCCGCCTCAGAGACCCTCACGGGGCCGCCACAGAAGGGCCCCCATGGGCCGCCAAGGGGCCCCCACGGGCCCGCCTCAGAGGGGCCCCACGGGGCCCGCCTCAGAGGGGGCCCCACGGGTACTCCTCAGAGGGGGCCCCACGGGGCCGCCTCAGAGGGGCCCCACAATTCGTATGGGGGGGCACGGGCCCGTGTGCCCCCCCTTGGTTGCGCCTTTGGGTACTCTTCACCCTTCAGAAATGCAAAGTTTGCAGGTCCGCTTTTTTCAGCTACTGCAAGCTGCCGAAATTGCTTCATCAACATAGACGTTGCTGAAACCTACCATACATCCCATTGCGTTTATTGATCAGATCAACCACCCAGCCAAATCAATTACGATCAGTTAGATCGGTACTAATATTTTCAAACCTTCGATTCCACCTTCTGCATCTCGATGCGATCATTAGTTCGGTTTATATTCAGGGAGCAATCATTCTTCCTGTAAGTGGATGGTGTTCGGCTGATACATGAGCCAATGACGGGTTCCGTTTTCCGCAGCTGGGGCATTCCACGACATTTCGATCATTTTGTATCCCAAATTACACCCTCATCTCTCACTTTTTGTTACAAATTGGTGTGCAAGTCAATTTGTTTCACTCATATTCAATCAAAGTAGATAAAACTCCAATAGGCATCGTTTTGGACCACGCCAGATCGATTGGTGAAGACACCGTTCATATCAGTTCCAAAGGCTCTTAGCATGATGTCGTCAGCAACGATTTTTTGCTTTTTTATTTGGTCTAATTCGGTCCACTTAAAGATTTAACCAAAGTAGATCAAGCTCACACTTACAACGTTTTGAACCACGCTAGATCGATTGGTGAAGAAAGCGCCCAAATCGGTTCCATAGGTTTGGAGCATGATGTCTGCAACGATTTTTGGTGGTTTTGGTGGTTTTGGTCCAATTTGGTCTACTTAGATTATACCAAAGTAGATAAAATTATATACGGCACCGTCTTAAACCACGCCAGATCGAACGGTGAAGATCCCGTCCAAATCAATTCCATAGCTTCGCAGATATTCTCCCGTAATCCCTCTCCCTTGGGAGTAATTAGAAAACACGCACGTATGTAGATGGAAAATAGGGAAATCAGAGGAAAAACGCACATTTTGTATTTGCTACGTTGTTAGGCATTACATTGAAAAGTATTTTGAGAAGGTAGATTTTAAATCAGATGTGTACCCGAGGTCACACGATGACAACGAAAAAAGGTAACGGGGTCAAGACTCAAGGTCAAACAAGGTCACACAAAAAAGTGGAATCAAAGTTTCATTGCGAATTCACCCATACAAGCATTTTTGACGTTTGAGCAAGTCAAATGCACTCTTACGGCCTCCAAAAATTATTATGCAGCGTGACCTTGCGAAAATGCCCGAGGCAATATATTTGTCCGTCACTTTGACCACTTATCAAATCACTTTGGTACTTATTCTACATATTTTGTCCAACGTTTCCTGTGCCATGGCAAAAAATATATTGCTCAAGTTCCGGACGTCAGGTCGAGCTAATATCGCCAGAGCTGAATTCAGGACCCGAGATTACCATGTACATCATTTTTTAACAAAAAATGAGAGATGAAGGTGTTCTCGACTGGTCGAAATTTCGTGGAAAGCCCCAGCTACCAGTTCAAGCAATGGCGCTGAGCTAGGGCCACTAATCAGCGTTATTTCCGACCTCCGAGTGTGGCTTCACGAACTTCGATCCGATCCTCATTTGACTGCTTGGAATGTGGACGACCGGTCCTGCAATAGATCCCCTGCGGCTCAGAACTGCGTCAGCCATGACTATCATCTCTCCCCATGCGTGCATTATGCCGCCTTTCAAGTCTGGTGTAGAACAGTGATAGTGGAACTCACTTGTTGTAGAGGACGATGTCCGGCAGCCAGATTCTGGCGCAGGGTATTCGGATCTCGGCGAGGCCACCATACTGGCTCGGATCCCAGGTCAGCAGCTCGTCCACCCACTCCTGTGCCACGGAAAACGAGACGACAGGAAACATCAGCACGCAATCCATTCACTCCTGTGACTAGGATAACGGTATGTAAGTACAGGGCATTGTCAGTTCACAAGAGATAGAGATATCAGTGACGTCACAGCAGCTAGCAACAACTCCTCAGCTCAGCGTGCCGTGACTATAGTCCGGCTTCATCCTGGTGGAAGTGAAGCGGTTTTCTATGTTTCTAAGTTCAGCCTGGTGGTATGCACGAGAGCTGGGATGCATCATGTAAGTTATTTTCCCAACGCAGGAAAAATGTCTCTTTAGTTGTTGTGACTCGATATTGGAGATGTAAGGCTTATTAACACAGTAGTCAGAGTCTTAGTCAGTATTTATTATTATGTAAGGTAAGGAGTTTTTAAATGAAAACTTATGATTTTGTTTAGAGTTTCCAAACTATACAATAAAACTCAAGCACGTTTCAGTTTAATTAAGTTAAAATTAGGTTTCCAGAATGTGATAGGTGCATTTGAAATCACTGAACCCGCAAATACCTACGTTTGGCAAAATATGTTGAATAGGTATTTAACTGATTTGATAAGTGGCCAAGATTGACGGACAAATATATTGCATGGTATGGTACAGGAAGTATCGTAAGGGGACTCTAATAAGACAATATTTATTTGCTTCTTAGACACTCGCAGAGACACAACTTCTGATTCTAATGAGTCCTTGCAGATTTCTGCAGCACTTCATGCAATCCTAAAAGTTTGATATCGATCCCTCAGAAACTGTTGTCCCAGCACGATCGTAAACTTTTTGGATGTGGGGTATCTTGACCTGCCCTGGTGACCTGACCTGATCCGACACGACACTACAATTTTAACACAATGTATGGAAAGTATCAACGATAAGTTATACAAAATTTGGCGGCGCTAGCGCCGTTTTTTCATAATCTCGATAAAACCACAGGGGGTGTTCAAACACCCC